>CM055127.1:500379141-500648364 GCA_029206835.1 Rana muscosa
GATGGTGATGATGAAGATGATGGTGATGATGACAATGATGATGAAGATGATGGTGATGATGAAGATGATGGTGATGAAGATGATGATGAAGATGATGGTGATAAGGAAGATGATGGTGATGATGAAGATGATGGTGATGATGATGGTGATGATGACAATGATGATGAAGATGATGGTGATGTTGAAGATGTTGGTGATGAAGATGATGGTGATAATGAAGATGATGGTGATGATGAAGATGATGGCGATGATGACAATGATGATGAAGATGATGGTGATGATGATGATGAAGATGATGAAGATGATGGTGATGAAGATGATAATGAAGATGATGGTGATAATGAAGATGATGATGATGAAGATGATGATGGTGATGATGAAGATGATGGCGATGAAGATGTTGGTGATGAAGATGATAATGAAGATGATGGTGATAATGAAGATGATGATGATGATGGTGATGATGAAGATGATGGCGATGAAGATGTTGGTGATGAAGATGATGATGAAGATGATGGTGATAATGAAGATGATGATGATGAAGACGATGCTGTTCAGCCTCTCGCTGAGCCGCTATCTTCTCCCGCAGCTTCATATGAACCTCGGAGGGCTTTGTAAATAGGAAAATAATACGATTGTCATGGAGTGTGACTTCCCAGACTCCCCTGGGGCCGGAATCAAGGCGACTCTTCGTAGAGCAGAACGTCAAAGTATGAAATCAATTAGACGGAGGAGAATGGCGGGTGGGGGAGGAGAATGGCGGGTGGGGGGGTCTTTTTCTGGGTGTGAAGGATAATGATGATCTCTATGGCTGGGATGTCACTATACTCTGCACTGTACACCATTCTTTACATCTCTCATCAGATGGATCCTGACATCTCCTCAGAATACACCGTGTGACACAACCTCATGGGGGGGGGGGGGGGGTAGGAGTGTTGGGAAGATGGTTGGATGGATGGATGGATGGATGGATGGGTAGAGGGATATGTGTGATAATGGGAGCAGGGGTGGATGGATGGATAGATGTGAAGAGGGATGAAGAGTAGATGGCTTTATGAATGGAGAGAAGGATGGAGGGGGATGGATGGATGAATAATGGGATTGATAAATGATGGGATACATGTGAAAACTGATGAATGGATGGATGAGAGAGAGGAAGAGAAGGATGGATGAATGGAGGAGTATACTGTATATTGTGAAAATTGATAGAGGGATGGTTGGCTTTATGGATAGAGAGATGGGCGGGGGGAGGGAGAGATGGATGGAGAGATAGAGGGAGAGATGAATAAAGGGATTTGTGTGGAAATGGGTGGAGAGGTGGAGGGAGGGATTGAGGGCTCACCGGAAGAAAAACAAAACTCCAAACCCACAAAATAGAACTCCAATTATCACTTCCAGGTCCAAATATTGAAATGTGACGACCTCAGGCAGGAAGTCCTCAGCAACAGTCCAACACCCCAGAGTACCGCAGAGGAACCACAGAGCCCAGCAAGCATCTGCTTCCAAAATCATACAGGTGCAGCATTCATTACTCCCATCATCACTCTCATCATCACTCTCATCACTCCCATCATCACTCTCATCACTCCCATCATCACTCTCATCACTCCCATCATCACTCTCATCATCACTCTCATCACCACTGCCAACATCACTCCCATCATCACTCTCATCATCACTCCCATCATCTCTCATTATCACTCCCATCATCACTCTCATCACTCCCATCATCACTCCCATCATCACTCTCATCATCACTCTCATCACTCCCATCATCACTCCCATCATAACTCTCATCACTCCCATCATCACTCCCATCATAACTCTCATCACTCCCATCATCTCTCATCACTCCCATCATCACTCTCATCATCACTCTCATCACTCCCATCATCACTCTCATCACTCCCATCATCACTCTCATCATCACTCTCATCACTCCCATCATCTCTCATTACTCCCATCCTCACTCTCATCACTCCCATCATCACTCTCATCATCACTCTCATCACTCCCATCATCACTCCCATCATCACTCTCATCATCACTCTCATCACTCCCATCATCACTCCCATCATAACTCTCATCACTCCCATCATCACTCCCATCATAACTCTCATCACTCCCATCATCTCTCATCACTCCCATCATCACTCTCATCCTCACTCTCATCACTCCCATCATCTCTCATTACTCCCATCCTCACTCTCATCATCACTGCCAACATCACTCCCATCATAACTCTCATCACTCCCATCATCTCTCATCACTCCCATCATCACTCTCATCATCACTCTCATCACTCCCATCATCACTCTCATCACTCCCATCATCACTCTCATCACTCCCATCATCACTCTCATCATCACTCTCATCACTCCCATCATCTCTCATTACTCCCATCCTCACTCTCATCACTCCCATCATCACTCTCATCATCACTCTCATCACTCCCATCATCTCTCATTACTACCATCCTCACTCTCATCATCACTGCCAACATCACTCCCATCATCACTCCCATCATCACTCTCATCATCACTCTCATCACTCCCATCATCACTCTCATCACTCCCATCATCACTCTCATCATCACTCTCATCACTCCCATCATCTCTCATTACTCCCATCCTCACTCTCATCATCACTGCCAACATCACTCCCATCATCACTCTCATCATCACTCTCATCACTCCCATCATCACTCCCATCATCACTCTCATCACTCCCATCATCACTCCCATCATCACTCTCATCACTCCCATCATCTCTCATCACTCCCATCATCACTCTCATCCTCACTCTCATCACTCCCATCATCTCTCATTACTCCCATCCTCACTCTCATCATCACTGCCAACATCACTCCCATCATCACTCTCATCACTCCCATCATCTCTCATTATCACTCCCATCATCACTCTCATCACTCCCATCATCACTCCCATCATCACTCTCATCATCACTCTCATCACTCCCATCATCACTCCCATCATCACTCTCATCACTCCCATCATCACTCCCATCATCACTCTCATCACTCCCATCATCTCTCATCACTCCCATAATCACTCTCATCACTCCCATCATCACTCTCATCACTCCCATCATCTCTCATTACTCCCATCCTCACTCTCATCATCACTGCCAACATCACTCCCATCATCACTCTCATCATCACTCCCATCATCTCTCATTATCACTCCCATCATCACTCTCATCACTCTCATCATCACTCCCATCATCACTCCCATCATCACTCTCATCATCACTCCCATCATCTCTCATTATCACTCCCATCATCACTCTCATCACTCCCATCATCACTCCCATCATCACTCTCATCATCACTCTCATCACTCCCATCATCACTCCCATCATAACTCTCATCACTCCCATCATCACTCCCATCATAACTCTCATCACTCCCATCATCTCTCATCACTCCCATCATCACTCTCATCCTCACTCTCATCACTCCCATCATCTCTCATTACTCCCATCCTCACTCTCATCATCACTGCCAACATCACTCCCATCATCACTCTCATCACTCCCATCATCACTCCCATCATCACTCTCATCATCACTCTCATCACTCCCATCATCTCTCATTACTCCCATCCTCACTCTCATCATCACTGCCAACATCACTCCCATCATCACTCTCATCACTCCCATCATCTCTCATTATCACTCCCATCATCACTCTCATCACTCCCATCATCACTCCCATCATCACTCTCATCATCACTCTCATCACTCCCATCATCACTCCCATCATAACTCTCATCACTCCCATCATCACTCCCATCATCACTCTCATCACTCCCATCATCTCTCATCACTCCCATCATCACTCTCATCCTCACTCTCATCACTCCCATCATCTCTCATTACTCCCATCCTCACTCTCATCATCACTGCCAACATCACTCCCATCATCACTCTCATCACTCCCATCATCACTCCCATCATCACTCTCATCATCACTCTCATCACTCCCATCATCACTCCCATCATCACTCTCATCACTCCCATCATCACTCCCATCATCACTCTCATCACTCCCATCATCTCTCATCACTCCCATCATCACTCTCATCCTCACTCTCATCACTCCCATCATCTCTCATTACTCCCATCCTCACTCTCATCATCACTGCCAACATCACTCCCATCATCACTCTCATCATCACTCTCATCATCACTCCCATCATCACTCTCATCATCACTCTCATCACTCCCATCATCACTCCCATCATCACTCTCATCACTCCCATCATCACTCCATCATCACTCTCATCACTCCCATCATCTCGCATCACTCCCATCATCACTCTCATCACTCCATCATCTCTCATTACTCCCATCCTCACTCTCATCATCACTGGCAACATCACTCCCATCATCACTCTCATCACTCCCATCATCACTCCCATCATAACTCTCATCACTCCCATCATCACTCCCATCATCACTCTCATCACTCCCATCATCTCTCATCACTCCCATCATCACTCTCATCCTCACTCTCATCACTCCCATCATCTCTCATTACTCCCATCCTCACTCTCATCATCACTGCCAACATCACTCCATCATCACTCTCATCACTCCCTTCATCACTCCCATCATCACTCTCATCATCACTCTCATCATCACTCTCATCACTCCCATCATCACTCCCATCATCACTCTCATCACTCCATCATCACTCCCATCATCACTCTCATCACTCCCATCATCTCTCATCACTCCCATCATCACTCTCATCCTCACTCTCATCACTCCCATCATCTCTCATTACTCCCATCCTCACTCTCATCATCACTCTCATCATCACTCCCATCATCACTCTCATCACTCCCATCATCTCTCATTATCACTCCCATCATCACTCTCATCACTCCCATCATCACTCCCATCATCACTCTCATCATCACTCTCATCACTCCCATCATCACTCCCATCATCACTCTCATCACTCCCATCATCACTCCCATCATCACTCTCATCACTCCCATCATCTCTCATCACTCCCATCATCACTCTCATCACTCCCATCATCACTCTCATCACTCCCATCATCACTCCCATCATCACTCCCATCATCACTCTCATCATCACTCTCATCACTCCCATCATCACTCTCATCACTCCCATCATCACTCTCATCACTCCCATCATCACTCTCATTACTCCCATCATCACTCCCATCATCACTCCCATCATCACTCTCATCACTCTTATCACTCCCAACATCTCTCATTATCACTCTCATCACTCCCATCATCACTCCCATCATCACTCTCATCATCACTCTCATCACTCCCATCATCTCTCATCACTCCCATCATCACTCTCATCATCACTCTCATCATCACTCCCATCATCACTCTCATCATCACTCTCATCACTCCCATCATCACTCCCATCATCACTCTCATCACTCCCATCATCACTCCCATCATCACTCTCATCACTCCCATCATCTCTCATCACTCCCATCATCACTCTCATCACTCCCATCATCTCTCATTACTCCCATCCTCACTCTCATCATCACTGGCAACATCACTCCCATCATCACTCTCATCACTCCCATCATCACTCCCATCATAACTCTCATCACTCCCATCATCACTCCCATCATCACTCTCATCACTCCCATCATCTCTCATCACTCCCATCATCACTCTCATCCTCACTCTCATCACTCCCATCATCTCTCATTACTCCCATCCTCACTCTCATCATCACTGCCAACATCACTCCCATCATCACTCTCATCACTCCCTTCATCACTCCATCATCACTCTCATCATCACTCATCATCACTCTCATCACTCCATCATCACTCCCATCATCTCTCATCACTCCATCATCACTCCCATCATCACTCTCATCACTCCCATCATCTCTCATCACTCCCATCATCACTCTCATCCTCACTCTCATCACTCCCATCATCTCTCATTACTCCCATCCTCACTCTCATCATCACTCTCATCATCACTCCCATCATCACTCTCATCACTCCCATCATCTCTCATTATCACTCCCATCATCACTCTCATCACTCCCATCATCACTCCCATCATCACTCTCATCATCACTCTCATCACTCCCATCATCACTCCCATCATCACTCTCATCACTCCATCATCACTCCATCATCACTCTCATCACTCCCTCATCTCTCATCACTCCCATCATCACTCTCATCACTCCCATCATCACTCTCATCACTCCATCATCACTCCCATCATCACTCCCATCATCACTCTCATCATCACTCTCATCACTCCCATCATCACTCTCATCACTCCATCATCACTCTCATCACTCCCATCATCACTCTCATTACTCCCATCATCACTCCCATCATCACTCCCATCATCACTCTCATCACTCTTATCACTCCCAACATCTCTCATTATCACTCTCATCACTCCATCATCACTCCCATCATCACTCTCATCATCACTCTCATCACTCCCATCATCTCTCATCACTCTCATCATCACTCTCATCACTCCCATCATCACTCTCATTACTCCCATCATCACTCTCATCACTCCCATCATCACTCTCATTACTCCCATCATCACTCTCATCACTCCCATCATCACTCTCATTACTCCCATCATCACTCTCATCACTCCCATCATCTCTCATCATCACTGCCAACATCACTCCCATCATCACTCTCATCACTCCCATCATCACTCTCATCACTCCCATCTTCACTCCATCACTCCCATCATCACTCTCATCACTCCCATCATCACTCTCATCACTCCCATCATCTCTCATTACTCCCATCATCACTCTCATCATCACTGCCAACATCACTCCCATCATCACTCCCATCACTCCCATCATCACTCTCATCACTCCCATCATCACTCTCACCACTCCCATCATCTCTCATTACTCCCATCATCACTCTCATCATCACTGCCAACATCACTCCCATCATCACTCTCATCACTCCCATCATCTCTCATTACTCCCATCATCACTCTCATCACTCTCATCATCTCTCATTACTCCCATCATCACTCTCATCACTCCCATCATCACTCTCATCACTCCCATCTTCACTCCCATCACTCCCATCATCACTCTCATCACTCCCATCATCTCTCATTACTCCCATCATCACTCTCATCACTCCCATCATCACTCTCATCACTCCCATCATCACTCTCATCACTCCCATCATCACTCTCATCACTCCCATCCTCACTCTCATCACTCCCATCATCACTCTCATCACTCCCATCATCACTCTCATCACTCCCATCATCACTCTCATCATCACTCCCATCCTCACTCTCATCCTCACTGCCAACATCACTCCCATCATCACTCTCATCACTCCCATCATCTCTCATTACTCCCATCATCACTCTCATCACTCCCATCATCTCTCTCATCACTCCCATCATCACTCTCATCACTCCCATCATCACTCTCATCACTCCCATCATCACTCTCATCACTCCCATCTTCACTCCCATCACTCCCATCATCACTCTCATCACTCCCATCATCACTCTCATCACTCCCATCATCTCTCATTACTCCCATCCTCACTCTCATCATCACTGCCAACATCACTCCCATCATCACTCTCATCACTCCCATCATCACTCTCATCATCACTGCCAACATCACTCCATCATCACTCTCATCACTCCCATCATCTCTCATTACTCCATCATCACTCTCATCACTCCCATCATCACTCTCATCACTCCCATCTTCACTCCCATCACTCCCATCATCACTCTCATCACTCCCTTACTCCCATCATCACTCTCATCACTCCCATCATCACTCTCATCACTCCCATCATCACTCTCATCACTCCCATCATCACTCTCATCACTCCCATCCTCACTCTCATCACTCCCATCATCACTCTCATCACTCCATCATCACTCATCACTCCCATCATCACTCATCATCACTCCATCCTCACTCTCATCCTCACTGCCAACATCACTCCCATCATCACTCTCATCACTCCCATCATCTCTCATTACTCCCATCATCACTCTCATCACTCCCATCATCTCTCATTATCACTCCCATCATCACTCTCATCACTCCCATCATCACTCCCATCATCACTCATCATCACTCTCATCACTCCCATCATCACTCCCATCATCACTCTCATCACTCCCATCATCACTCCCATCATCACTCTCATCACTCCCATCATCTCTCATCACTCCCATCATCACTCTCATCACTCCCATCATCACTCTCATCACTCCCATCATCTCTCATTACTCCCATCATCACTCTCATCACTCCCATCATCACTCTCATCACTCCCATCATCACTCTCATCACTCCCATCATCACTCTCATCACTCCCATCCTCACTCTCATCACTCCCATCATCACTCTCATCACTCCCATCCTCACTCTCATCATCACTGCCAACATCACTCCCATCCTCACTCTCATCACTCCCATCATCTCTCATTACTCCCATCATCACTCTCATCACTCCCATCATCACTCTTATCACTCCCATCATCACTCTCATCACTCCCATCATCACTCTCATCACTCTCATCCTCACTGCCAACATCACTCCCATCATCACTCTCATCACTCCCATCATCACTCTCATCACTCCCATCATCACTCTCATCACTCCCATCATCACTCTCATTACTCCCATCATCACTCTCATCATCACTCTCATCACTCCCATCATCACTCTCATCACTCCCATCATCACTCTCATCACTCCCATCCTCACTCTCATCATCACTGCCAACATCACTCCCATCATCACTCTCATCACTCCCATCATCACTCTCATCACTCTCATCCTCACTGCCAACATCACTCCCATCATCACTCTCATCACTCCCATCATCACACTCATCACTCCCATCATCACTCTCATCACTCCCATCATCACTCTCATTACTCCCAACATCACTCCCATCATCACTCTCATCACTCCCATCCTCACTCTCATCATCACTGCCAACATCACTCCCATCATCACTCTCATCACTCCCATCATCACTCTCATCACTCTCATCCTCACTGCCAACATCACTCCCATCATCACTCTCATCACTCCCATCATCACTCTCATCACTCCCATCATCACTCTCATCACTCCCATCATCACTCTCATCACTCCCATCATCACTCTCATTACTCCCAACATCACTCCCATCATCACTCTCATCACTCCCATCATCACTCTCATCACTCCCATCATCACTCTCATCACTCCCATCATCACTCTCATCACTCCCATCCTCACTCTCATCATCACTGCCAACATCACTCCCATCATCACTCTCATCACTCCCATCATCTCTCATTACTCCCATCATCACTCTCATCACTCCCATCATCTCTCTCATCACTCCCATCATCACTCTCATCACTCCCATCATCACTCTCATCACTCCCATCTTCACTCCCATCACTCCCATCATCACTCTCATCACTCCCATCATCACTCTCATCACTCCTATCTTCACTCCCATCACTCCCATCATCACTCTCATCACTCCCATCATCTCTCATTACTCCCATCATCACTCTCATCATCACTGCCAACATCACTCCCATCATCACTCTCATCACTCCCATCATCTCTCATTACTCCCATCATCACTCTCATCATCACTCTCATCACTCCCATCATCTCTCATTACTCCCATCCTCACTCTCATCATCACTCCCATCATCACTCTCATCACTCCCATCATCTCTCATCACTCCCATCATCACTCTCATCACTCCCATCATCACTCTCATCACTCCCATCATCTCTCATTACTCCCATCATCACTCCCATCATCACTGCCAACATCACTCCCATCATCACTCTCATCTATCACTCCCGATCATCACTGCCAACATCACACCATCATCACTCTCATCATCACTCCCATCATCACTGCCAACATCACTCCCATCATCACTCTCATCACTCTTATCACTCCCAACATCTCTCATTACTCCCATCCTCACTCTCATCATCACTCTCATCACTCCCAATCATCACTCTCATTACTCCCATCCTCACTCTCATCATCACTGCCAACATCACTCCCATATCATCACTCTCCATCAACTCCCATCTCTCTCATTACTCCCATCATCACTCTCATCATCACTGCCAACATCACTCCCTATCATCACTCTCATCACTCGCATCATCTCTCATCACTCCCATCATCACTCTCATCACTCCATCATCACTCTCATTACTCCCATCATCTACTCTCATCATCACTGCCAACATCACTCCCATCATCACTCTCATCACTCCCATCATCACTCTCATCACTCCCATCATCTCATTACTCCCCATCCTCACTCTCATCACTCCCACATCACTCTCACACTCCCATCATCACTCTCATCACTCCCATCATCACATCCTCAATCACTCCCATCCATCACTCTCATCACTCCTATCATCTCTCATTACTCCCATCCTCACTCTCATCAACATGCCAACATCACTCCCATCAACACTCTCATCACTCCCATCATCTCTCATTACTCCCATCCTCACTCTCATCATCACTCCCATCATCACTCTCATCACTCCATCACTCTCATCACTCCCATCATCACTCTCATCACTCCCTCATCACTCTCATCACTCCACATCACTCATTACTCCCATCATCACTCCCATCATCACTGCCATCATCACTACCCCATCATCACTCTCATCATCACTGCCATCAAGCATCACACTCACTCATCTCACACTCATCACTCTTATCACTCCCAACATCTCTCATTACTCCATCCTCACTCTCATCATCACTCTCATCACTCCCATCATCACTCTCATTACTCCCATCCTCACTCTCATCATCACTGCACATCACTCCCATCATCACTCTCATCACTCCCATCATCACTCTCATCACTCCCATCATCACTCTCATCACTCCCATCATCACTCTCATCATCACTCTCATCACTCCATCATCACTCTCATCACTCCCATCATCACTCTCATTACTCCCATCATCACTCTCATCATCACTGCCAACATCACTCCATCATCACTCTCATCACTCCCATCATCACTCTCACATCACTCCCATCATCTCTCATTACTCCCATTCCTCACTCTCATCACTCCCTCATCACTCTCATCACTCCCATCATCACTCTCATCACTCCCATCACCTCACTCTCTCATCACTCCATCCTCACTCTCATCACTCCTATCATCTCTCATTACTCCCATCCTCACTCTCATCACTCCCATCATCACTCTCATCACTCCCATCATCACTCTCATTACTCCCATCATCACTCTCATCATCACTGCCAACATCACTCCCATCATCACTCTCATCACTCCCATCCTCACTCTCATCACTCCCATTCATCTCTCATTACTCCCATCATCACTCTCATCATCACTGCCAACATCACTCCCATCATCACTCTCATCACTCCCATCCTCACTCTCATCACTCCCATCATCACTCTCATCACTCCCATCATCAATCTCATCACTCCCATCATCACTCTCATCACTCCCATCCTCACTCTCATCACTCTCATCATCACTCTCATCACTCCCATCATCACTCTCATCACTCCCATCAATCACTCTCATCACTACCCATCCTCACTCTCATCACTCCCATCCTCACTCTCATCATCACTGCCAACATCACTCCCATCATCACTCTCATCACTCCCGTCATCTCTCATTACTCCCCATCCTCACTCTCATCCTCACTGCCAACATCACTCCCATCATCACTCTCATCACTCCCATCATCTCTCATTACTCCCATCCTCACTCTCATCACTCCTATCATCACTCTCATCACTCCCATCCTCACTCTCATAACTCCATCATCACTCTCATCACTCCCATCATCACTCTCATCACTCCCATCCTCACTCTCATCACTCCCATCATCTCTCATTACTCCCATCCTCACTCTCATCACTCCCATCATCACTCTCATCACTCCCATCATCACTCTCATCACTCCCATCATCACTCTCATCACTTCTTCACTACACTCCCATTCATCACTCTCATTACTCCATCATCACACTCATCATCACTGCCAACATCACTCCCATCATCACTCTCATCATCCATCATCTCTCATTACTCCCATCATCACTCTCATCACTCCCATCATCACTCTCATCACTCCCATCATCACTCTCATCACTCCCATCTTCACTCCCATCACTCCCATCATCACTCTCATCACACTCCCATCATCACTCTCATCACTCCTATCTTTACTCCCATCACTCCCATCATCACTCTCATCACTCCCATCATCTCTCATTACTCCCATCATCACTCCCATCATCACTCTCATCACTCCCATCATCACTCACATCACTCCCATCTTCACTCCCATCACTCCCATCATCACTCTCATCACTCCCATCATCACTCTCATCACTCCTATCTTTACTCCCATCACTCCCATCATCACTCTCATCACTCCCATCATCTCTCATTACTCCCATCCTCACTCTCATCCTCACTGCCAACATCACTCCATCATCACTCTCATCTCTCCCATCATCTCTCATTACTCCCATCATCACTCTCATCACTCCCATCATCTCTCTCATCACTCCCATCATCACTCTCATCACTCCCAACATCACTCTCATCACTCCCATCATCACTCTCATCACTCCCATCTTCACTCCCATCACTCCCATCATCTCTCTCATCACACCCATCATCACTCTCATCACTCCCATCATCACTCTCATCACTCCCATCATCACTCTCATCACTCCTATCTTCACTCCCATCACTCCCATCATCACTCTCATCACTCCCATCATCTCTCATTACTCCCATCATCACTCTCATCATCACTGCCAACATCACTCCCATCATCACTCTCATCACTCCCATCATCTCTCATTACTCCCAACCTCACTCTCATCATCACTCCCATCATCACTCTCATCACTCCCATCATCTCTCATCACTCCCATCATCACTCTCATCACTCCCATCATCACTCTCATCACTCACATCATCTCTCATTACTCCATCATCACTCCATCATCCCTGCCAACATCACTCCCATCATCACTCTCATCATCACTCCCATCATCACTCTCATCACTCTTATCACTCCAACATCTCTCATTACTCCCATCCTCACTCTCATCATCACTCTCATCACTCCCATCATCACTCTCATTACTCCCATCCTCACTCTCATCATCACTGCCAACATCACTCCCATCATCACTCTCATCACGTCCCATCATCTCTCATTACTCCCATCATCACTCTCATCACTCCATCATCACTCTCATCACTCCCATCATCACTCTCATCACTCCCATCATCACTCTCATCATCACTCTCATCACTTCCCATCATCACTCTCATCACTCCCATCATCACTCTCATTACTCCCATCATCACTCATCATTCATCATCACTGCCAACATCACTCCCATCATCACTCTCATCACTCCCATCATCACTCTCATCACTCCCATCATCACTCTCCATCACTCCCATCATCACTCTCATCACTCCCATCATCACTCTCATCACTCCCATCATCACTCTCATCACTCCCACATCATCTCTCATCACTCCCATCCTCACTCCATCACTCCCATCATCACTCTCATCACTCCCATCATCACTCTCATCACTCCCATCTTCACCTCTCATCCCTCCATCATCTCTCTCATCACTCCCATCAACACTCTCATCACTCCCATCATCACTCTCATCACTCCTATCTTCACTCCATCACTCCCATCATCACTCTCATCACTCCCATCATCTCTCATTACTCCCATCATCACTCTCATCACTCCCATCATCTCTCATTACTCCCATCATCACTCTCATCCACTCCCATCTCACTCTCATCACTCCCATCATCACTCTCATCACTCCCATCATCACTCTCATCATCACTCTCATCACTCCCATCATCACTACTCATCACTCCCATCATCACTCTCATTACTCCCATCATCACTCTCATCATCACTGCCAACATCACTCCATCATCACTCTCATCACTCCCATCATCACTCACATCACTCCCATCATCACTCTCATCACTCCCATCATCACTCTCATCACTCCCATCATCACTCTCATCACTCCCATCATCACTCTCATCACTCCCATCATCTCTCTCATCACTCCCATCATCACTCTCATCACTCCCATCATCACTCTCATCACTCCCATCATCACTCTCATCACTCCCATCTTCACTCCCATCACTCCCATCATCTCTCTCATCACTCCCATCATCACTCTCATCACTCCCATCATCACTCTCATCACTCCTATCTTCACTCCCATCACTCCCATCATCACTCTCATCACTCCCATCATCTCTCATTACTCCCATCATCACTCTCATCATCACTGCCAACATCACTCCCATCATCACTCTCATCACTCCCATCATCTCTCATTACTCCCATCCTCACTCTCATCATCACTCCCATCATCACTCTCATCACTCCCATCATCTCTCATCACTCCCATCATCACTCTCATCACTCCCATCATCACTCTCATCACTCACATCATCTCTCATTACTCCCATCATCACTCCCATCATCACTGCCAACATCACTCCCATCATCACTCTCATCATCACTCCCATCATCACTGCCAACATCACTCCCATCATCACTCTCATCACTCTTATCACTCCCAACATCTCTCATTACTCCCATCCTCACTCTCATCATCACTCTCATCACTCCCATCATCACTCTCATTACTCCCATCCTCACTCTCATCATCACTGCCAACATCACTCCCATCATCACTCTCATCACTCCCATCATCTCTCATTACTCCCATCATCACTCTCATCACTCCCATCATCACTCTCATCACTCCCATCATCACTCTCATCACTCCCATCATCACTCTCATCATCACTCTCATCACTCCCATCATCGCTCTCATCACTCCCATCATCACTCTCATTACTCCCATCATCACTCTCATCATCACTGCCAACATCACTCCCATCATCACTCTCATCACTCCCATCATCACTCTCATCACTCCCATCATCACTCTCATCACTCCCATCATCACTCTCATTACTCCCATCCTCACTCTCATCACTCCCATCATCACTCTCATCACTCCCATCATCACTCTCATCACTCCCATCATCACTCTCATCACTCCCATCCTCACTCTCATCACTCCTATCATCTCTCATTACTCCCATCCTCACTCTCATCACTCCCATCATCACTCTCATCACTCCCATCATCACTCTCATTACTCCCATCATCACTCTCATCATCACTGCCAACATCACTCCCATCATCACTCTCATCACTCCCATCATCTCTCATTACTCCCATCATCACTCTCATCACTCCCATCATCTCTCATTACTCCCATCCTCACTCTCATCACTCCCATCATCACTCTCATCACTCCCATCATCACTCTCATTACTCCCATCCTCACTCTCATCACTCCCATCATCACTCTCATCACTCCCATCATCACTCTCATCACTCCCATCATCACTCTCATCACTCCCATCCTCACTCTCATCACTCCTATCATCTCTCATTACTCCCATCCTCACTCTCATCACTCCCATCATCACTCTCATCACTCCTCTCATCACTCTTATCACTCCCAACATCTCTCATTACTCCCATCCTCACTCTCATCATCACTCTCATCACTCCCATCATCACTCTCATTACTCCCATCCTCACTCTCATCATCACTGCCAACATCACTCCCATCATCACTCACATCACTCCCATCATCTCTCATTACTCCCATCATCACTCTCATCACTCCCATCATCACTCTCATCACTCCCATCATCACTCTCATCACTCCCATCATCACTCTCATCATCACTCTCATCACTCCCATCATCACTCTCATCACTCCCATCATCACTCTCATTACTCCCATCATCACTCTCATCATCACTGCCAACATCACTCCCATCATCACTCTCATCACTCCCATCATCACTCTCATCACTCCCATCATCTCTCATTACTCCCATCCTCACTCTCATCACTCCCATCATCACTCTCATCACTCCCATCATCACTCTCATCACTCCCATCATCACTCTCATCACTCCCATCCTCACTCTCATCACTCCTATCATCTCTCATTACTCCCATCATCACTCTCATCACTCCCATCATCACTCTCATTACTCCCATCATCACTCTCATCATCACTGCCAACATCACTCCCATCATCACTCTCATCACTCCCATCCTCACTCTCATCACTCCCATCATCTCTCATTACTCCCATCATCACTCTCATCATCACTGCCAACATCACTCCCATCATCACTCTCATCACTCCCATCCTCACTCTCATCACTCCCATCATCACTCTCATCACTCCCATCATCAATCTCATCACTCCCATCATCACTCTCATCACTCCCATCCTCACTCTCATCACTCTCATCATCACTCTCATCACTCCCATCATCACTCTCATCACTCCCATCATCACTCTCATCACTCCCATCCTCACTCTCATCACTCCCATCCTCACTCTCATCATCACTGCCAACATCACTCCCATCATCACTCTCATCACTCCCGTCATCTCTCATTACTCCCATCCTCACTCTCATCCTCACTGCCAACATCACTCCCATCATCACTCTCATCACTCCCATCATCTCTCATTACTCCCATCCTCACTCTCATCACTCCTATCATCACTCTCATCACTCCCATCCTCACTCTCATAACTCCCATCATCACTCTCATCACTCCCATCATCACTCTCATCACTCCCATCCTCACTCTCATCACTCCCATCATCTCTCATTACTCCCATCCTCACTCTCACTCCCATCATCACTCTCATCACTCCCATCATCACTCTCATCACTCCCATCATCACTCTCATCACTCCCATCATCACTCTCATTACTCCCATCATCACTCTCATCATCACTGCCAACATCACTCCCATCATCACTCTCATCACTCCCATCATCTCTCATTACTCCCATCATCACTCTCATCACTCCCATCATCACTCTCATCACTCCCATCATCACTCTCATCACTCCCATCTTCACTCCCATCACTCCCATCATCACTCTCATCACTCCCATCATCACTCTCATCACTCCTATCTTTACTCCCATCACTCCCATCATCACTCTCATCACTCCCATCATCTCTCATTACTCCCATCATCACTCCCATCATCACTCTCATCACTCCCATCATCACTCTCATCATCACTCTCATCACTCCCATCATCACTCTCATCACTCCCATCCTCACTCTCATCATCACTGCCAACATCACTCCCATCATCACTCTCATCACTCCCATCATCTCTCATTACTCCCATCATCACTCTCATCACTCCCATCATCACTCTCATCACTCCCATCATCACTCTCATCACTCCCATCATCACTCTCATCATCACTCTCATCACTCCCATCATCACTCTCATCACTCCCATCATCACTCTCATTACTCCCATCATCACTCTCATCATCACTGCCAACATCACTCCCATCATCACTCTCATCACTCCCATCATCACTCTCATCACTCCCATCATCACTCTCATCACTCCCATCATCACTCTCATCACTCCCATCATCACTCTCATCACTCCCATCATCACTCTCATCACTCCCATCATCTCTCTCATCACTCCCATCATCACTCTCATCACTCCCATCATCACTCTCATCACTCCCATCATCACTCTCATCACTCCCATCTTCACTCCCATCACTCCCATCATCTCTCTCATCACTCCCATCATCACTCTCATCACTCCCATCATCACTCTCATCACTCCTATCTTCACTCCCATCACTCCCATCATCACTCTCATCACTCCCATCATCTCTCATTACTCCCATCATCACTCTCATCACTCCCATCATCTCTCATTACTCCCATCATCACTCTCATCACTCCCATCATCACTCTCATCACTCCCATCATCACTCTCATCACTCCCATCATCACTCTCATCATCACTCTCATCACTCCCATCATCACTCTCATCACTCCCATCATCACTCTCATTACTCCCATCATCACTCTCATCATCACTGCCAACATCACTCCCATCATCACTCTCATCACTCCCATCATCACTCTCATCACTCCCATCATCACTCTCATCACTCCCATCATCACTCTCATCACTCCCATCATCACTCTCATCACTCCCATCATCACTCTCATCACTCCCATCATCTCTCTCATCACTCCCATCATCACTCTCATCACTCCCATCATCACTCTCATCACTCCCATCATCACTCTCATCACTCCCATCTTCACTCCCATCACTCCCATCATCTCTCTCATCACTCCCATCATCACTCTCATCACTCCCATCATCACTCTCATCACTCCTATCTTCACTCCCATCACTCCCATCATCACTCTCATCACTCCCATCATCTCTCATTACTCCCATCATCACTCTCATCATCACTGCCAACATCACTCCCATCATCACTCTCATCACTCCCATCATCTCTCATTACTCCCATCCTCACTCTCATCATCACTCCCATCATCACTCTCATCACTCCCATCATCTCTCATCACTCCCATCATCACTCTCATCACTCCCATCATCACTCTCATCACTCACATCATCTCTCATTACTCCCATCATCACTCCCATCATCACTGCCAACATCACTCCCATCATCACTCTCATCATCACTCCCATCATCACTGCCAACATCACTCCCATCATCACTCTCATCACTCTTATCACTCCCAACATCTCTCATTACTCCCATCCTCACTCTCATCATCACTCTCATCACTCCCATCATCACTCTCATTACTCCCATCCTCACTCTCATCATCACTGCCAACATCACTCCCATCATCACTCTCATCACTCCCATCATCTCTCATTACTCCCATCATCACTCTCATCACTCCCATCATCACTCTCATCACTCCCATCATCACTCTCATCACTCCCATCATCACTCTCATCATCACTCTCATCACTCCCATCATCGCTCTCATCACTCCCATCATCACTCTCATTACTCCCATCATCACTCTCATCATCACTGCCAACATCACTCCCATCATCACTCTCATCACTCCCATCATCACTCTCATCACTCCCATCATCACTCTCATCACTCCCATCATCACTCTCATTACTCCCATCCTCACTCTCATCACTCCCATCATCACTCTCATCACTCCCATCATCACTCTCATCACTCCCATCATCACTCTCATCACTCCCATCCTCACTCTCATCACTCCTATCATCTCTCATTACTCCCATCCTCACTCTCATCACTCCCATCATCACTCTCATCACTCCCATCATCACTCTCATTACTCCCATCATCACTCTCATCATCACTGCCAACATCACTCCCATCATCACTCTCATCACTCCCATCATCTCTCATTACTCCCATCATCACTCTCATCACTCCCATCATCTCTCATTACTCCCATCCTCACTCTCATCACTCCCATCATCACTCTCATCACTCCCATCATCACTCTCATTACTCCCATCCTCACTCTCATCACTCCCATCATCACTCTCATCACTCCCATCATCACTCTCATCACTCCCATCATCACTCTCATCACTCCCATCCTCACTCTCATCACTCCTATCATCTCTCATTACTCCCATCCTCACTCTCATCACTCCCATCATCACTCTCATCACTCCTCTCATCACTCTTATCACTCCCAACATCTCTCATTACTCCCATCCTCACTCTCATCATCACTCTCATCACTCCCATCATCACTCTCATTACTCCCATCCTCACTCTCATCATCACTGCCAACATCACTCCCATCATCACTCACATCACTCCCATCATCTCTCATTACTCCCATCATCACTCTCATCACTCCCATCATCACTCTCATCACTCCCATCATCACTCTCATCACTCCCATCATCACTCTCATCATCACTCTCATCACTCCCATCATCACTCTCATCACTCCCATCATCACTCTCATTACTCCCATCATCACTCTCATCATCACTGCCAACATCACTCCCATCATCACTCTCATCACTCCCATCATCACTCTCATCACTCCCATCATCTCTCATTACTCCCATCCTCACTCTCATCACTCCCATCATCACTCTCATCACTCCCATCATCACTCTCATCACTCCCATCATCACTCTCATCACTCCCATCCTCACTCTCATCACTCCTATCATCTCTCATTACTCCCATCATCACTCTCATCACTCCCATCATCACTCTCATTACTCCCATCATCACTCTCATCATCACTGCCAACATCACTCCCATCATCACTCTCATCACTCCCATCCTCACTCTCATCACTCCCATCATCTCTCATTACTCCCATCATCACTCTCATCATCACTGCCAACATCACTCCCATCATCACTCTCATCACTCCCATCCTCACTCTCATCACTCCCATCATCACTCTCATCACTCCCATCATCAATCTCATCACTCCCATCATCACTCTCATCACTCCCATCCTCACTCTCATCACTCTCATCATCACTCTCATCACTCCCATCATCACTCTCATCACTCCCATCATCACTCTCATCACTCCCATCCTCACTCTCATCACTCCCATCCTCACTCTCATCATCACTGCCAACATCACTCCCATCATCACTCTCATCACTCCCGTCATCTCTCATTACTCCCATCCTCACTCTCATCCTCACTGCCAACATCACTCCCATCATCACTCTCATCACTCCCATCATCTCTCATTACTCCCATCCTCACTCTCATCACTCCTATCATCACTCTCATCACTCCCATCCTCACTCTCATAACTCCCATCATCACTCTCATCACTCCCATCATCACTCTCATCACTCCCATCCTCACTCTCATCACTCCCATCATCTCTCATTACTCCCATCCTCACTCTCACTCCCATCATCACTCTCATCACTCCCATCATCACTCTCATCACTCCCATCATCACTCTCATCACTCCCATCATCACTCTCATTACTCCCATCATCACTCTCATCATCACTGCCAACATCACTCCCATCATCACTCTCATCACTCCCATCATCTCTCATTACTCCCATCATCACTCTCATCACTCCCATCATCACTCTCATCACTCCCATCATCACTCTCATCACTCCCATCTTCACTCCCATCACTCCCATCATCACTCTCATCACTCCCATCATCACTCTCATCACTCCTATCTTTACTCCCATCACTCCCATCATCACTCTCATCACTCCCATCATCTCTCATTACTCCCATCATCACTCCCATCATCACTCTCATCACTCCCGTCATCTCTCATTACTCCCATCCTCACTCTCATCCTCACTGCCAACATCACTCCCATCATCACTCTCATCTCTCCCATCATCTCTCATTACTCCCATCATCACTCTCATCACTCCCATCATCTCTCTCATCACTCCCATCATCACTCTCATCACTCCCATCATCACTCTCATCACTCCCATCATCACTCTCATCACTCCCATCTTCACTCCCATCACTCCCATCATCTCTCTCATCACTCCCATCATCACTCTCATCACTCCCATCATCACTCTCATCACTCCCATCATCACTCTCATCACTCCTATCTTCACTCCCATCACTCCCATCATCACTCTCATCACTCCCATCATCTCTCATTACTCCCATCATCACTCTCATCATCACTGCCAACATCACTCCCATCATCACTCTCATCACTCCCATCATCTCTCATTACTCCCATCCTCACTCTCATCATCACTCCCATCATCACTCTCATCACTCCCATCATCTCTCATCACTCCCATCATCACTCTCATCACTCCCATCATCACTCTCATCACTCACATCATCTCTCATTACTCCCATCATCACTCCCATCATCACTGCCAACATCACTCCCATCATCACTCTCATCATCACTCCCATCATCACTCTCATCACTCTTATCACTCCCAACATCTCTCATTACTCCCATCCTCACTCTCATCATCACTCTCATCACTCCCATCATCACTCTCATTACTCCCATCCTCACTCTCATCATCACTGCCAACATCACTCCCATCATCACTCTCATCACTCCCATCATCTCTCATTACTCCCATCATCACTCTCATCACTCCCATCATCACTCTCATCACTCCCATCATCACTCTCATCACTCCCATCATCACTCTCATCATCACTCTCATCACTCCCATCATCACTCTCATCACTCCCATCATCACTCTCATTACTCCCATCATCACTCTCATCATCACTGCCAACATCACTCCCATCATCACTCTCATCACTCCCATCATCACTCTCATCACTCCCATCATCACTCTCATCACTCCCATCATCACTCTCATCACTCCCATCATCACTCTCATCACTCCCATCATCACTCTCATCACTCCCATCATCACTCTCATCACTCCCATCATCACTCTCATCACTCCCATCATCACTCTCATCACTCCCATCTTCACTCCCATCACTCCCATCATCTCTCTCATCACTCCCATCATCACTCTCATCACTCCCATCATCACTCTCATCACTCCTATCTTCACTCCCATCACTCCCATCATCACTCTCATCACTCCCATCATCTCTCATTACTCCCATCATCACTCTCATCACTCCCATCATCTCTCATTACTCCCATCATCACTCTCATCACTCCCATCATCACTCTCATCACTCCCATCATCACTCTCATCACTCCCATCATCACTCTCATCATCACTCTCATCACTCCCATCATCACTCTCATCACTCCCATCATCACTCTCATTACTCCCATCATCACTATCATCATCACTGCCAACATCACTCCCATCATCACTCTCATCACTCCCATCATCACTCTCATCACTCCCATCATCACTCTCATCACTCCCATCATCACTCTCATCACTCCCATCATCACTCTCATCACTCCCATCATCTCTCTCATCACTCCCATCATCACTCTCATCACTCCCATCATCACTCTCATCACTCCCATCATCACTCTCATCACTCCCATCTTCACTCCCATCACTCCCATCATCTCTCTCATCACTCCCATCATCACTCTCATCACTCCCATCATCACTCTCATCACTCCTATCTTCACTCCCATCACTCCCATCATCACTCTCATCACTCCCATCATCTCTCATTACTCCCATCATCACTCTCATCATCACTGCCAACATCACTCCCATCATCACTCTCATCACTCCCATCATCTCTCATTACTCCCATCCTCACTCTCATCATCACTCCCATCATCACTCTCATCACTCCCATCATCTCTCATCACTCCCATCATCACTCTCATCACTCCCATCATCACTCTCATCACTCACATCATCTCTCATTACTCCCATCATCACTCCCATCATCACTGCCAACATCACTCCCATCATCACTCTCATCATCACTCCCATCATCACTGCCAACATCACTCCCATCATCACTCTCATCACTCTTATCACTCCCAACATCTCTCATTACTCCCATCCTCACTCTCATCATCACTCTCATCACTCCCATCATCACTCTCATTACTCCCATCCTCACTCTCATCATCACTGCCAACATCACTCCCATCATCACTCTCATCACTCCCATCATCTCTCATTACTCCCATCATCACTCTCATCACTCCCATCATCACTCTCATCACTCCCATCATCACTCTCATCACTCCCATCATCACTCTCATCATCACTCTCATCACTCCCATCATCGCTCTCATCACTCCCATCATCACTCTCATTACTCCCATCATCACTCTCATCATCACTGCCAACATCACTCCCATCATCACTCTCATCACTCCCATCATCACTCTCATCACTCCCATCATCACTCTCATCACTCCCATCATCACTCTCATTACTCCCATCCTCACTCTCATCACTCCCATCATCACTCTCATCACTCCCATCATCACTCTCATCACTCCCATCATCACTCTCATCACTCCCATCCTCACTCTCATCACTCCTATCATCTCTCATTACTCCCATCCTCACTCTCATCACTCCCATCATCACTCTCATCACTCCCATCATCACTCTCATTACTCCCATCATCACTCTCATCATCACTGCCAACATCACTCCCATCATCACTCTCATCACTCCCATCATCTCTCATTACTCCCATCATCACTCTCATCACTCCCATCATCTCTCATTACTCCCATCCTCACTCTCATCACTCCCATCATCACTCTCATCACTCCCATCATCACTCTCATCACTCCCATCATCACTCTCATCACTCCCATCATCACTCTCATCACTCCCATCCTCACTCTCATCACTCCCATCCTCACTCTCATCATCACTGCCAACATCACTCCCATCATCACTCTCATCACTCCCGTCATCTCTCATTACTCCCATCCTCACTCTCATCCTCACTGCCAACATCACTCCCATCATCACTCTCATCACTCCCATCATCTCTCATTACTCCCATCCTCACTCTCATCACTCCCATCATCTCTCATTACTCCCATCCTCACTCTCATCACTCCCATCATCACTCTCATCACTCCCATCATCACTCTCATCACTCCCATCATCACTCTCATCACTCCCATCATCACTCTCATCACTCCCATCCTCACTCTCATCACTCCCATCCTCACTCTCATCATCACTGCCAACATCACTCCCATCATCACTCTCATCACTCCCGTCATCTCTCATTACTCCCATCCTCACTCTCATCCTCACTGCCAACATCACTCCCATCATCACTCTCATCACTCCCATCATCTCTCATTACTCCCATCCTCACTCTCATCACTCCCATCATCTCTCATTACTCCCATCCTCACTCTCATCACTCCCATCATCACTCTCATCACTCCCATCATCACTCTCATCACTCCCATCATCACTCTCATCACTCCCATCATCACTCTCATCACTCCCATCCTCACTCTCATCACTCCCATCCTCACTCTCATCATCACTGCCAACATCACTCCCATCATCACTCTCATCACTCCCGTCATCTCTCATTACTCCCATCCTCACTCTCATCCTCACTGCCAACATCACTCCCATCATCACTCTCATCACTCCCATCATCTCTCATCACTCCCATCCTCACTCTCATCACTCCCATCATCACTCTCATCACTCCCATCCTCACTCTCATCACTCCCATCATCACTCTCATCACTCCCATCATCACTCTCATC
The DNA here is from genome assembly GCA_029206835.1 of Rana muscosa. Lineage (NCBI taxonomy): Eukaryota > Metazoa > Chordata > Amphibia > Anura > Ranidae > Rana > Rana muscosa. The sequence continues at coordinate 500,404,420 of CM055127.1, forward strand.
ACTCCCATCCTCACTCTCATCACTCCCATCATCATTCTCATCACTCCCATCATCACTCTCATCACTCCCATCATCACTCTCATCACTCCCATCATCACTCTCATCATCACTGCCAACATCACTCCCATCATCACTCTCATCACTCCCATCATCTCTCATTACTCCCATCATCACTCTCATCACTCCCATCATCTCTCTCATCACTCCCATCATCACTCTCATCACTCCCATCATCACTCTCATCACTCCCATCATCACTCTCATCACTCCCATCATCACTCTCATCACTCTCATCATCACTCTCATCACTCCCATCTTCACTCCTATCACTCCCATCATCACTCTCATCACTCCCATCATCACTCTCATCACTCCTATCTTCACTCCCATCACTCCCATCATCACTCTCATCACTCCCATCATCTCTCATTACTCCCATCATCACTCCCATCATCACTCTCATCACTCCCGTCATCTCTCATTACTCCCATCCTCACTCTCATCCTCACTGCCAACATCACTCCCATCATCACTCTCATCACTCCCATCATCTCTCATTACTCCCATCATCACTCTCATCACTCCCATCATCACTCTCATCACTCCCATCATCACTCTCATCACTCCCATCTTCACTCCCATCACTCCCATCATCTCTCTCATCACTCCCATCATCACTCTCATCACTCCCATCATCACTCTCATCACTCCCATCATCACTCTCATCACTCCTATCTTCACTCCCATCACTCCCATCATCACTCTCATCACTCCCATCATCTCTCATTACTCCCATCATCACTCTCATCATCACTGCCAACATCACTCCCATTATCACTCTCATCACTCCCATCATCTCTCATTACTCCCATCCTCACTCTCATCATCACTCCCATCATCACTCTCATCACTCCCATCATCTCTCATCACTCCCATCATCACTCTCATCACTCCCATCATCACTCTCATCACTCACATCATCTCTCATTACTCCCATCATCACTCCCATCATCACTGCCAACATCACTCCCATCATCACTCTCATCATCACTCCCATCATCACTGCCAACATCACTCCCATCATCACTCTCATCACTCTTATCACTCCCAACATCTCTCATTACTCCCATCCTCACTCTCATCATCACTCTCATCACTCCCATCATCACTCTCATTACTCCCATCCTCACTCTCATCATCACTGCCAACATCACTCCCATCATCACTCTCATCACTCCCATCATCTCTCATTACTCCCATCATCACTCTCATCACTCCCATCATCACTCTCATCACTCCCATCATCACTCTCATCACTCCCATCATCACTCTCATCACTCCCATCTTCACTCCCATCACTCCCATCATCACTCTCATCACTCCCATCATCACTCTCATCACTCCCATCATCACTCTCATCACTCCTATCTTCACTCCCATCACTCCCATCATCACTCTCATCACTCCCATCATCTCTCATTACTCCCATCATCACTCTCATCATCACTGCCAACATCACTCCCATCATCACTCTCATCACTCCCGTCATCTCTCATTACTCCCATCCTCACTCTCATCCTCACTGCCAACATCACTCCCATCATCACTCTCATCACTCCCATCATCTCTCATTACTCCCATCATCACTCTCATCACTCCCATCATCTCTCTCATCACTCCCATCATCACTCTCATCACTCCCATCATCACTCTCATCACTCCCATCATCACTCTCATCACTCCCATCTTCACTCCCATCACTCCCATCATCACTCTCATCACTCCCATCATCTCTCTCATCACTCCCATCATCACTCTCATCACTCCCATCATCACTCTCATCACTCCCATCATCACTCTCATCACTCCCATCTTCACTCCCATCACTCCCATCATCACTCTCATCACTCCCATCATCTCTCATTACTCCCATCATCACTCTCATCATCACTGCCAACATCACTCCCATCATCACTCTCATCACTCCCATCATCTCTCATTACTCCCATCCTCACTCTCATCACTCCCATCATCTCTCATTACTCCCATCCTCACTCTCATCATCACTCCCATCATCACTCTCATCACTCCCATCATCACTCTCATCACTCCCATCATCTCTCATTACTCCCATCCTCACTCTCATCATCACTGCCAACATCACTCCCATCATCACTCCCGTCATCACTCTCATCATCACTCCCGTCACTCCCATCATCACTCCCATCATCACTCCCGTCATCACTCTCATCACTCCCATCATCTCTCATTACTCCCATCATCACTCTCATCATCACTGCCAACATCACTCCCATCATCACTCTCATCATCACTCCCATCATCACTCTCATCACTCCCATCATCTCTCATTACTCCCATCCTCACTCTCATCACTCCCATCATCTCTCATTACTCCCATCCTCAATCTCATCATCACTCCCATCATCACTCTCATCACTCCCATCATCACTCTCATCACTCCCATCATCTCTCATTACTCCCATCCTCACTCTCATCATCACTGCCAACATCACTCCCATCATCACTCCCGTCATCACTCCCGTCATCACTCCCATCATCACTCCCGTCACTCCCATCATCACTCCCATCATCACTCCCGTCATCACTCTCATCACTCCCATCATCTCTCATTACTCCCATCCTCACTCTCATCATCACTGCCAACATCACTCCCATCATCACTCCCGTCATCACTCCCGTCATCACTCCCATCATCACTCCCGTCACTCCCATCATCACTCCCATCATCACTCCCGTCATCACTCTCATCACTCCCATCATCTCTCATTACTCCCATCATCACTCTCATCATCACTGCCAACATCACTCCCATCATCACTCTCATCATCACTCCCATCATCACTCTCATCATCACTCCCATCATCACTGCCAACATCACTCCCATCATCACTCTCATCATCACTCCCATCATCACTGCCAACATCACTCCCATCATCACTCTCATCACTCTCATCACTCCCAACATCTCTCATTACTCCCATCCTCACTCTCATCATCACTCTCATCACTCCCATCATCACTCTCATTACTCCCATCCTCACTCTCATCATCACTGCCAACATCACTCCCATCATCACTCTTATCACTCCCATCATCTCTCATCACTCCCATCATCACTCTCATCACTCCCATCATCACTCTCATCACTCCCATCATCACTCTCATCATCACTGCCAACATCACTCCCATCATCACTCCCGTCACTCTCATCATCACTCCCATCATCACTCCCGTCATCACTCTCATCACTCCCATCATCACTGCCATCATCACTCCCGTCATCACTCTCATCACTCCCGTCATCACTGCCATCATCATTGCCATCATTAGGGATGAGCTCGGTGTTCGACTCGAACATCGGCTGTTCGATCGTTCGACGAAGATCGAATGATTTGGGCCGTTCGCGCCAAATTCGAGTGACGCGAACGGCCCACAATGCACTACGCCATCGCAGTGTCATCCAGGCGCTGTGATTGGCCAAGCATGCACTGTGACCCCGCATGCTTGGCCAATCACAGCGCCGGCAGCGAGGAGAGCAATGATTGGCCACAGGCAGGATGCCTGTGGCCAATTATTGCTGAGGGTGTTTAGTACACGCCCCACACTATAAAAGGCCGCCAGCACGGCGGCCTAGTGTAGTGTGTTCCGGAGCAGGGAAAGAGAAGCATAGGCAGGGACAGTGACTGTTATTTCTTTCTTGCTTAACCTGGATTCCTTTAGTTTAGGGAAAGAGAAGGATAGGTAGGGAGAGTGTCAGTGTGTTTTACTGTGTGAATCCTTGTTTCTAGGGACAGGGAAGGACAGTGAGGGAAATTCTCCTTGTGCTATAGTGTGCTAAAGCATTGATCATCAATCAGCTTTAAAAAAACATTTTTTCTAGGGACAGAAAACTCTAGGTAGGGAGAGTGTCAGTTTCTTTCACTGTGCCAGTCCTTGTTTCTAGGGACAAAGAAGGAAAGTGAGGGGAATTCTCCTTGTGCTATAGTGTGCTAAAGCATTCCTCATCAACCATCTTTGAAATCCTTGTTTTTTTGGACAGTCAGGGAAATTGTCGTTGTGCTATTCTGTGCAAAAGCAATCATCCTCAACCATATTTAGAAATCCTTAAGTAAAGGGACAGAGAAGGACACCTGAAGGTAGCCCTTATTGCTTTTTTCCCATCTCCCTGCAGGCCATCTATTAGAATGTCTGGAAGGCAAACAAGGAGAGGCAGACAGTCAGGAGGCAATAAAAGAGGGCAAGCAGGCTCTGTGTCTGGGGGCAACAGTGCTGGTCGTGGACGCGGTGCATTGTCATCAGCACATGGCCATGGGACACGCTTGTCCTTCTTTTCGGCAGCTGGACATGTTGAGCCACATCATGCCGAAGACTTGGTAGAGTGGATGACCAAGCCCTCCTCCTCCTCCTCATCCTCTCTCACCCAGGCTCAGGGTACTGGCAAAGCAGCTGCCAAAGCGTCCTCTTCCCTGGTATCAATGTCAGACTCATCATCAGTCACTCCTTCCCTAGACCCACCATGTCCTCCTCCTGAGGAGTCCCCCGAACTGTTTGAGCACAGTGTTGGGTACATGCTCCAGGAGGATGCCCAGCGTTTCGAAGGGTCTGATGATGAAACCCAGCTACAGGAAGGCAGTAGCGTGAGAGCAGACAGAGGGGATGCTCAAGAAGGACACCAATCTGGCAGTCATGTTCCAGCAGCTGCAGCATACTGCCAGATTGGCTCCAGTGATGAGGAGGGAGGGGATGATGAGGTCACTGACTCCACGTGGGTGCCTAATAGGAGAGAGGAGGAGGATGAGGAGGAGGCACATCTCCAACGAGGCAGGATGCCCTTTGGTGGCCAGCGTAAGGGCAGTACACCGACGGAATCACACCGCAGAGCTCCGCCTGTGCAGGGCGCTGCCTCTGCCCGTCATTCAAAAAGTTCCTTGGTGTGGGCCTTTTTTGAGGCTAGTGCATCAGATCGCACAGCTGCTGTTTGCAACATATGTCTCAAGCGTATATCGCGTGGCCAAAACATCAGCCGCTTGGGTACCACATGCCTGACCAGACATATGTTGACCTGCCATGCAGCTCGTTGGCAAGCCTACCTCAAAGACCCACACCAAAGAACAAAGCGGACCTCTCCTTGCACCGCATCAGCTGGGATCTCCAACCCCACTATAACTTCAGTCCTCTCTGAAACCTGCACTGAGAGGAATGAAGGTGTAGAATTAGGTGTGTCACAGCCAAGTACTTGCGGCCACTCTGCTAGCAGTACACCGACGTCCGATTCTAGCAGGCAAATTTCCCTGCCCCAGCTGCTGGACCGTCAAAAGAAGTTCACTCCCAGCCATCCACATGCCCAGCGGTTGAATGCTAGCTTGGCTAAATTGCTAGCGCTTCAACTGCTGCCTTTTCAGTTGGTAGACTCGGCCCCCTTCCGTGAGTTTGTGCAATGTGCGGTTCCTCAGTGGCAGGTTCCCAAACGCCACTTTTTCTCACGGAAGGCTATTCCGGCTCTCTACTGGCATGTGGAAGGCAATGTCTTGGCCTCGCTGGACAGGGCGGTCAGCGGTAAGGTGCATATTACCGCTGACTCATGATCCAGCAGGCATGGACAGGGACGTTACCTTTCTTTCACGGCCCATTGGGTCACTCTTTTGGCAGCTGGGAAGGATGCAGGACAAGGTGCAGTAGTGTTGGAGGTTGTTCCACCGCCACGCCTCCAAAATGCTACTACTGGTTGTGACACACCTCTCTCCTCCACCCCCTCCTCTTCTTCTTCCTCCATGGCCTCTTCCTGTGCTTTGTCCTCTGAACCAGCGGTGCTCCGTAGCCGTTCAAGGGGCTACGCAAGTACGCAGGCAAAAAGATGCCATGCCGTGCTTGCGCTGGTGTGTTTGGGGGACAGAAGCCACACTGGGGCAGAGGTCCTGTCTGCTCTGCAGGGCCAGGCCGAGAGGTGGTTGACGCCACGCCAGCTTAAGACAGGAATGGTGGTTTGCGACAATGGCACCAACCTCCTCTCCGCCCTCCGACAGGGACAACTGACCCATGTGCCCTGTGTGGCTCACGTCCTTAACCTGGTGGTGCAGCGGTTCTTGGGCAGGTACCCGGGCTTACAGGATGTCCTGAGGCAGGCCAGGAAAGTCTGTGTGCATTTCCGCAGATCTTATAATGCCAGTGCTCGCCTTGCTGAGCTGCAAAAGGAGTTGAACCTGCCCAAGAACCGCCTTATATGTGACATGCCCACCAGGTGGAACTCAACGTTGGCCATGCTGCAGCGGCTGCACACGCAGCAGAGGGCCATCAATGAGTACCTGTGCGACTACGGCACCAGAACAGGGTCAGGGGAGCTTGTTTTTTTTTCTCCACGCCAGTGGGGCATGATCAGGGATGCATGCACTGTCCTGGCACCATTTGAGGAGGCCACGAGGATGGCGAGCAGTGACAGTGCATGCATCAGTGACACTGTACCTCTTGTCCACCTGTTGAAGCACACGCTGCGTGGAATAATGGACAGGGCACTTGAGGCAGAACAGAGGCAGGAAGAGGAGGACTTCCTTGCCTCTCAAGGCCCCCTTTACCCAGACAGTGTTCCTTCTGTCCCACCCATCGCACAGGAAGAGGAGGAGGAGGAGGAGGAGGAGGATTGTGTCAGCATGGAGGTGGAGGCTGGCACTCAGCATCATCAGCAGCAGTCTTTTAGGGATGATTTACAGTCCCAAGAAACCAGTGGACTTGTACGTGGCTGGGAGGAGGTGGCTGCGGATCATGTCGTCCTTAGTGACCCAGAGGACTCCGGACCGAATGCCTCAGCAAACCTACGCTGCATGGCCTCCCTGATCCTGCAAAGTCTGCGGAAGGATCCTCGTATTCTTCGGATCAAGGAGAGGGACCATTACTGGCTGGCCACTCTCCTTGATCCACGGTACAAGGGTAAGGTTGCGGACCTTATGTTACCGTCGCAGAGGGAGCAGAGGATGAGACAACTCCGGGAGGCCTTGCAGAAAGGTCTGTGCAACGCGTTCCCAGAGACTGGGAGGTTACAAACTCCTGGTCCTGGACAACGAGTTGCTGAGGCTTCGGCCAGTCAAAGAAGGAACGGTGGGGAAGGTGGCCGTCTGACCGATGCGTTCAGACAATTCTTTAGTCCGCAGCCCCAAAGTATGATCGGTTCCAGCAACCATCGCCAGCGTCTGATAAACATGGTGCAGGAATATCTAGGGGCAAGGTCAGACTTGGACACCTTCCCCACCGAAAATCCTCTGGCTTACTGGGTCTTGAGGATGGATCACTGGCCAGAGCTTGCACAGTATGCAATTGAGCTACTGGCCTGTCCTGCATCCAGCGTTCTTTCGGAACGCACATTCAGTGCTGCTGGAGGATTTGTCACGGATCACAGGGTGCGCCTGTCCACCGACTCGGTTGATCGACTGACTTTCATCAAGATGAACCAGTCTTGGATCACCACCAGCTACCACACACCTGATGCTGATATAACAGACTAATTTATTTTAACATGTCACATCCCTTCAAGACTGATGCTGATGCTGAGTGCCTGTGCTGTTATGTTGACTGGCTATCCTCCTCCTCCGAGTCCTCAATGATACGATTGATGATGATAGCTTGGAAGATCATTTTTGTTTATGGGTGCCGCCACCAGTGGCTAAGGTCCAATTTTTCAGCCCCTGTTTAACAGGGGCGTGTAATTACAATTTTTGAAGCAATACTTTGCAACAGGGCTCATTGCTGTGCTCCAAGTACAGTATCTGTGAGGGGTTGGAGTGTTGTGCCACCAGTGCCTAAGGCCCAATTTTTCAGCCCCTGTTTAACAGGGGCGTGTCATTACAATTTTTGAAGCAATACTTTGCAACAGGGCTCATTGCTGTGCTCCAAGTACAGTATCTGTGAGGGGTTGGAGTGTTGTGCCACCAGTGCCTAAGGCCCAATTTTTCAGCCCCTGTTTAACAGGGGCGTGTCATTACAATTTTTGAAGCAATACTTTGCAACAGGGCTCATTGCTGTGCTCCAAGTACAGTATCTGTGAGGGGTTGGAGTGTTGTGCCACCAGTGCCTAAGGCCCAATTTTTCAGCCCCTGTTCAACAGGGGCATGTAATTACAATTCTTGATCTAATAATTCACAGCAGGGCCCATTCCTGCACCCACCAAGAGTAACTCTGAGGGCTTACAGTGTTGTGGCAACACCACCACCACCACCACCACCACGAAAGGCCCAATTTTTCAGCCCCTGTTCAACAGGGGCATGCAATTACAATTCTTGATCTAATAATTCACAGCAGGGCCCATTGCTGCACCCACCAAGAGTAACTGTCAGGGCTTACAGTGTTGTGGCACCAGCACCACCATCAAAGGCCCAATTTTTACTACCACTGTTCAACAATTATATGTAATTACAATTCCTGATATAATAGTTGACAGCAGGGCGTTCCAGCACCAACCAAGAGTAACTGTGAGTGCTTACAGTGTTGTGCCAACACCAACAACTAAGGGGCCAATTTCTGCAGAGTATATACGGCAGGTCCCTACTTTCAAACATCCAACTTACAAACGACTCCTACTTGCAAACGCAAGAAGACAACAGGAAGTGAGAGGAAATCTACCCCTAGGAAGGAAAATTCTCTCCTGTAAGAATAAATATGGGAGAAAGGTGTCTCCTCTGTACTGATGCTTTATCACCAATCCTTGTTTCAAGAAAAACACCACATTTCAAAAACAGTTGTCATTGGGACGGAAAGTGAGGTGAAATGTTCTGAACAGGGGCACAGACAGCAAAACAAATGTTACAGGGGTGATAACCCTTACCTATGTTTTCCAAAAAGTTTAAAAATAGATTTTTGGGCTGGAGCTACACTTAAACAATGTACCTGTTCAAAATTACAAACAGATTCTACATAAGAACAAACCTACAGTCCCTGTCTTGTATGCACCGCCTGTATACGGCTGTTCAGAGTATATAGGGCCTTTTTTATTTTATGTGCGGTGTTCCCCTTAATATCCATACAAGACCCAAAGGGGCTGGTAATGGACTGGGGTAGGGGGGGGGGGGGTTGATGGGGTAGCTATGCCATTTTTCTTAAAGATTTTCATCCATATTACCGGGACCAGACATTACATTAAAGCCGCAAGCAGTTTTAAATAACTTTTTTCCCTTTAGAAATGTAATTTTGTGCAGGGACAGTTCTAAACACGGGAAACACGTGGCACTTCACAGGCATACTATACACCCCCCCCAGGTACGATATTTAAAGGAATATTTGACTTTTTTTTTTTCACTTTATGCATCATTAAAATGACTGCTCCCGAAAAACGACCGTTTTTAAAACTTCTTTTTGCATTGATACATGTCCCCTGGTGCAGAACCCGGGTTCCCAAACCCTTTTTAGGACAATAACATGCATAATAGTTGTTATAATTAGCACTTTAGAATTCGAACGTTCGCATCCATTGTATTTAATAGGGTTCTATTGTTCGTACGAACTTTCGGTCCGTTCGCGGGTTCTGTTGCGAACCGAACCCGGGGGTGTTCGGCTCATCACTAGCCATCATCACTCCCGTCATCACTCTCATCACTCCCATCATCACTGCCGTCATCACTCCCGTCATCACTGCCATCATCATTGCCATCATCACTCCCGTCATCACTCTCATCACTCCCATCATCACTGCCATCATCACTCCCGTCATCACTCCCATCATCACTGCCATCATCACTGCCATCATCACTCCCGTCATCACTCCCATCATCACTCCCGTCATCACTATCATCACTCCCATCATCTCTCCCATCATCACTCCCATCATCATTCCCATCATCACTCCCAATATCCCTCCCATCATCACTCTCATCATCACTCCCGTCATCACTCTCATCACTCCCATCATCATTGCCATCATCACTCACTTCATCACTCTCATCACTCCCATCATCATTGCCATCATCACTCCCGTCATCACTCTCATCAGTCCCATCATCACTCCCGTCATCACTCCCATCATCACTGCCATCATCACTGCCATCATCACTCCCGTCATCACTCCCATCATCACTCCCGTCATCACTATCATCACTCCCATCATCACTCCCATCATCACTCCCATCATCATTCCCATCATCACTCCCAATATCCCTCCCATCATCACTCTCATCATCACTCCCGTCATCACTCTCATCACTCCCGTCATCACTCTCATCACTCCCATCATCTCTCATTACTCCCATCCTCACTCTCATCATCATTCCCATCATCACTCCCATCATCACTCCCATCATCCCTCCCATCATCACTCTCATCATCACTCCCGTCATCACTCTCATCACTCCCATCATCTCTCAACACTCCCATCATCACTCCCATCATCACTCCCATCATCACTCCCATCATCATTCCCATCATCACTCCCATCATCCCTCCCATCATCACTCTCATTATCACTCCCGTCATCACTCTCATCACTGCCATCATCACTGCCATCATCACTCCCTCCATCACTCTCATCATCACTCCCATCATCACTCTCATCACTGCCATCATCACTCCCTTCTTCACTCTCATCACTCCTATCATCACTGCCATCACTCCCATCATCACTCCCGTCATCACTCCCGTCATCACTCTCATCACTCCCATCATCACTCCCGTCATCACTCTCATCACTCCCATCATCACTCCCGTCATCACTCCCGTCATCACTCCCGTCATCACTCTCATCACTCCCGTCATCACTCTCATCACTCCCATTATCACTCCCGTCATCACTCTCATCACTCCCATCATCACTCCCGTCATCACTCCCGTCATCACTCTCATCACTCCCGTCATCACTATCATCACTCCCATCATCACTGCCATCATCACTCCCGTCATCACTCCCAACATCACTCCCGTCATCACTCCCAACATATCTCCCATCATCACTGCCATCATCACTCCCGTCATCACTCCCATCATCACTGCCATCATCACTCCCGTCATCACTATCATCACTCCCATCATCACACCCATCATCACTCCCATCATCACTCCCGTCATCACTCTCATCACTCCCGTCATCACTAGCTTCACTCCCATCATCACTGCCATCATCACTCCCGTCATCACTCCCATCATCATTTCCATCATCACTCCCGTCATCACTCCCAACATCACTCCCGTCATCACTCCCAACATCACTCCCGTCATCACTCCCATCATCACTGCCATCATCACTCCCGTCATCACTCCCATCATCACTGCCATCATCACTCCCGTCATCACTATCATCACTCCCATCATCACACCCATCATCACTCCCATCATCACTCCCATCATCACTCCCATCATCATTCCCATCATCACTCCCATCATCACACTCATCATCATTCCCATCATCACACCCATCATCACTCCCATCATCACTCCCGTCATCACTATCATCACTCCCATCATCACACCCATCATCACTCCCGTCATCACTCCCATCATTATTTCCATCATCACTCCCGTCATCACTCCCAACATCACTCCCGTCATCACTCCCAACATCACTCCCGTCATCACTCCCATCATCACTGCCATCATCACTCCCGTCATCACTCCCATCATCACTGCCATCATCACTCCCGTCATCACTATCATCATTCCCATCATCACACCCATCATCACTCCCATCATCACTCCCATCATCATTCCCATCATCACTCCCATCATCACTCCCATCATCACTCCCGTCATCACTCTCATCACTCCCATCATCATTCCCATCATCACTCCCTTCAGCACTCCCATGGATGGATGGATAAATGGATTTTGGGCACATTCATCACTCCCATCACTTCCCCCCAACCCACTACTTCTATATCAGCCCTCTCCTCCTGTAGCCCTGGTAGCTCTTAAAGAGCCGATCACCCGTATAACAAAAAAGGAGATATATGCCTGGTTTCCAGAACATACACCCCATCCCCCCACTTAAACCCAATAGGAGGTGAAGGCACCAGTTAAGCCACAACAATAAACCCAGAAAACAGCATTTTTATGACCTTTCCGGTGTCTGTGCTCCACCACAAGCCTGAATTCCTGGAATGCCAGAACCCATGTGTTACGTACCTGGTGGGATGAGCCTGATTAGCAGAGGGAGGCTTCTCTTACTCCTCTGACTCGGGGCCCCTGATAGAGCAAACAGGTGGCGCAGGAGTGCAGAGTCGCACGAGGGCTGGTAGTCGTGCTATCTGCTGGGCTTCCAGTTGAATGGCGTGCCAGATGACGGTGGATGACAGAATGCAGGAGATGCAGGCCAACGGTACCAGAACTCCACAGACTGGAAGGCAGAGGCAGGAGCAGGGTCAGGCAAGCCGGGTCATACACAGGACAGTCAGATGAGGTACAGGTTCAGAGGCTGGAGAATAGTCTAGGTTCAGGCCGGGGTCGATGCAGGCAGAGAGCAGAAATAGTCAGAGCAGGCCAGGTAAGTAACAGGAATCAGATGCAGGTTGCAGGAAACAGGAGTCTCACGGGAACGCTGTAGACAAGGCAGCACCGGGTCTGTGCACTGATCTGGTTTAAATAGGCACTTCATGGATCACATGGTGCGTCGTGCAGGTTGATGCGCCGATGCGCACGCTGATGCGCCGATGTGCATGCGCTAACCTACGTTAGCACGCGCCAACGCAGCTTCCTTGACACAAGTTCGGGGAGCAGGAGTTAATCTGCGGGGAACGTTCCTTCCTCTAGCCAGCCTTTCCTGACACCATGACATTACCCTGGTGTGTGTCTGAGTGAGGTTAACATGAACTTCCTTCTGAAAAGATAATATAAAGTTCAACTTGACCTTGATCAAACTCCGACCCTTCACCAGATAGGTCAATGGAGTTGCCAGCGTGGCAAAATGTACCAAGAGCCACCTTTGCACCCAAATATGCTTTGAATGCAACCTAACTCACCTGAGAGGAGGTGGTCCGGAATGGTATAGCTTCTACCTGGTGGCTTCACCGTCTTCCCACCATAAACCCAATGTACTTTGCTTAGTCTATTCCTGAAACACATTTTTTGGGGATTATGGTAAATCCTGCATTCCTTAGGGAGTCCAATACTGCCCGGACTTTGGGCAAATGGGATTACAAGTCTTTAATGTCTTCTCGATATACTAAGGAATATTTCTGAAGGGACTGTAACAACCTATCCATCGCTCACTGGAACATGTCAGGATCGAATTAAAGGCCATCTGGGGTAAAGAAACGTGTCCTTCCTGGGTGGCCTTGGTTAGAAGAATCTACCTTTGTAAAGTTCAGAATGGTAATGTATTGGACCAGGCCTGGTCTTTGAAGAAGTTCATCCACCTGGAGCCAAGGATAGGCATCAACTTTAGTAGGACTCCGGAAATCGTTTCAAAACCACAGAGTGCTGTTGGGATTGAGAGTCAGCACAGTTGGGATTAAGAGTCAGCACAGTTGGAATTGAGAGTCAGCACAGTTGGAATTGAGAGTCAGCACAGTTGGAATTGACCACTCGCCCTGCGATTCCTTCATTATTCGCAGTGCCATCATCTTCTTCAGCTCATCTGGGACCGCCTTCCTCTGGGGGCAGTAAGTCCTGACTCAAACCTTGGCACCGGGCTCAGTAAGGATATTGTTTTCAATAACATCAGTGAGCCGGGTAACTAGGAAAGACTTGTCTTCTTCTGTAGAAGTTTATTTTCTTCCAGGGTTTGAGCTTCTGACTGTGATTGCCTCCTGGATGCTGGTTACATCAACCTGATGCTCCAGTCCCGCACCCGCCAGGTAGTCACCAGTTCCCAACTTTCCAGGGCTTCAACAAATTTACACGATAGAGCCGATAAGGTTTCCTCCTGCTTAGCTGGTAAACTTTGTAATTCTCATCCCTCGCTTTAGTCACAATCTCAAATGGGCCTTGTCCTCTGGCCAGGGACTTCCTTTTCACTTTGTGAATCAGCATCATCACTCGATCGTCCTCCCCCCCCCCAACAGCGTGATCCTTTCTTGCATTTGGGAGACACTTTTGTGGGGGGTTGCCTCACTCTCCCATTCTTCTTTCACTGGGTCATGCAGTCCCTGGGATCTCTGTTCTCCAATTTTATCGGCAAGAACAGGGCCGATCCTAGGGTCACAGACGCCTGGGTGCAGAAATATTTCTGGCGCCCCCCCACATGGGCGTGGTTATCTTTACTAACTCCTCCCCTTTACGCGTGTTTCTATGGCAATGACTCAAACACAGAGATGCTCCCCTAAGGAGTCTTCGTTACCCTGGGATCCTCCCACGATCTCTTAACAATAAACAAAATACAGAAAAAGCAAGGAGTACTCTAATGGGACCTGGAGGTGGGTCTCTCTAATGTACACAGAGAGGGCTTCTGTTAGAGAGTCTGTTAGAAAGACATCGTAGAGGAGATGGTCAGAGACTGCAGATATGATACAATAGATGGTCAGAGACTGCAAAAATTATACAAGAGATCAATGTAGCCTCATTAGTGCCCACCAAATGCAGCCTACCAGTGCCCATCAATTGCAGCCTACCAGTGCCCACCAAATGCAGCCTACCAGTGCCCACCAAATGCAGCCTACCAGTGCCCACTAAACAGGGTTGGTGCAAGGATTTTTGACACCCTAGGCGAAACCTAATTTTGGGCTTCCTTGTCCCTCTAAATATGCTTTGATTGTGTGCCACAAGCTGGAGTCTTAGGGATACATATAAACCTCAACACAATCATTTAGAAATGTACTTCCAATACATCTGGTTTTGTATACACTGAGAATAGACAAAGAGCTTAAAATAGAGGATTATAAAGGATCTGAGGAACCCGGGATGGAGCCAAAGAATAAGTACTGCAGTATGACCCCTTAGGGAGAGAGAGAGGGAAGAATCACTATGGTGTAAGGAAGAAAGGAAGAGGGGACACTATGGTACACAGAAGGCAGGAAGGAAGGATCACTATGGTACATGGAAGAAAGGGAGGAGGGATTACTATGGTACATGGAAGGAAGGATAACTATGGCACATGGAAGGCAGGAAGGGTCACTATGGTACATGGAAGGATTACTATGGCACACAGAAGGCAGGAAGGATTACTATGGTACATGGAAGGCAGGACCACTATGGCACATGGAAGACAGGAAGGATCACTATGGTACATGGAAGGATTACTATGGCACACAGAAGGCAGGAAGGATTACTATGGTACATGGAAGGCAGGACCACTATGGCACATGGAAGACAGGAAGGATCACTATGGTACATGGAAGGCAGGACCACTATGGTACATGGAAGGATGTAAGACTGTGGCACATGGAAGGATGTAAGACTGTGGCACATGGAAGGCTGGAAGACTGTGGCACATGGAAGGCTGGAAGACTGTGGCACATGGAAGGCTGGAAGACTGTGGCACATGGAAGGCTATGGCACATGGAAGGCTGGAAGGCTATGGCACACGGAAGGCTGGAAGGCTATGGCACATGGAAGGCTGGAAGGCTATGGCACATGGAAGGCTATGGCACATGGAAGGCTGAAGAAGACTATGGCACATGGAAGGCTGAAGAAGACTATGGCACATGGAAGCAGGGGAGGGATGGCAGCCTTAGGCCTGGGGGGCAAATCCAGTCAAGTGGCCCATTAAACCACCAAATCAGCTCACTATCACCAGTGCCCATCCAAAGCAGCCTCACCAGTGTCCATCAATGCAGCCTGATCAGTGCCCATCAATGAAGCCTTGCCAGTGTCCATCAATGCAGTCTGTTTATTGCATGGGGATTAGAGAGAGAAGAGCCGCCGGATTACACAGAGTGGAGATCTACTGCCTACCCGGTGTGGCTGCTGTCATACGAAGTCCCGCCTCCAGGACTGGCTTCTATGATAGACGTCACCAGTGTGCCGTCTATCAAAGGAGCCGGTCCAGGAGGTGGGACTTCGTATCACAGCAGCCGCTGGGTAAGCGGGAGGTCCCCGCTCTGTGTAATCCAGCGGTGCTTGCCCCCACTTCCCTTCTGAGGCAGCCCAATAGGCCCAGCAGGACCCATGGTAGGGCCGGCCTTGGGCGCTCTCCCTCTGCCTCAGCTCACGGTGCACCCTCCCAGGATTGGCCCTGCAAAGTGGGGACAGAATCGGGCATGGACTTGGTCCCGGGACAGTGTCCTCAGTCCGGGGACTGTCCCAGGAAACCGGGGACATCTGGTCGCCCTAGGCTAGTAGCCAGCAGACCCAAAAGGCTATGGTCAGCTCCCAGCAGGAGCCAGAGGCCAGCGGCCAGCAGGACTTACAGGCCAGCGGCCAGCAGGACCCACAGGTCAGTGGCCAGCAGGACACACAGGTCATTTTATTCTGGCTGCGCTGCTCTGAGTTCTCCACTCACTGGGAGCTTGAGAGCGCGTGGACTACTTAGCAGTGCTGATATGCACTGGTAGGTGGCACTGGTGGGCACTACTTAGCAGCAGTGGGTCTGGAGTGTGCGGGACTGATGTCCCGTTTACACAAGACAATAAACAACTTTTTTTTCTCCTCACGCTGTCAGCATGAGGGGAACAAAATGGCAATTACCAGCTTCTGTTTTCATCACGTGATCAGCTGTCATTGGCTGACAGCTGATCACATGGTAAGGGGCCGATATCTGCCCCTCACTCCGATCTGTGATCAGCCGAGTCTCATGGACTCACTGATCACAGGGCATGCCGCGTGCACCCCACACGTTAGGTATCTATTTACTCTGCATAATATCATCTTTCACATTATACAAAAAAATTGGGCTAATGTTAGTTTTTTTTTTTTTTTTTATTCATGACAGTGTATTTTCCCAAAGAAATTGCATTGCATCAGTGCGGTTTTTCAAATGAAATATTTTATGTGACATAAAATATTGCAACAATCGCCATTTTATTCTCTAGGGTTTCTGCTAAAAAAAATACATATATATATATATATATATATATATATATATATATATATATATATATATATGTTTGGGGGTTCTAAGTAATTTTCTAACAAAAATACAGATTTTTGACAAGTGTCAAAAAAAGGTTTAGGCATGAAGGGGTATATAATATCAGCCCCCAGCATGAAACAATGAGAAGGAAGAGAGGAATCTTTATTTTCAATTAAAAAAAAAACTTACATTATCTCTGCTCTGCTCACCTCATGGAGTGACAGTCCGCTTCCCGCAGCCTCTCGTCCTTTCTCCTGCTGTGGACAGGCTGGGGAGTTTCTGCCCCCAGGGACTGCTACTGGGCTGCTGGCGATAGGGACTATATGTCCCACGATGCTTTGCAGCTGCTGGAGGCCTGGCTGATGGGCACTCTCCACCTACCAATGAGGAAGCAGGGGAGGGAACAGAGTGGGCGGCCGTGCTCTGCGAGCGGAGCCCGCACATGCTGCAGTGTTTGGAGGAGAGGGAGGGGGAAATCCCCCGCAGGAGCTGACAGGCTGGCTCTCACTCCTCTGTCGGTGGATTAGTGTGATCGCGACCGACGGGAGGAGTGGAGCCGCGGGTGACAGAGCGGCCCCGCTACATGAGTGAGTGTCGCTTGAGCTTCAGCACCTCTCCCTCTGCCTCAGCTCATGGCCCCTGCCCTGACCCGACTTCCTCTGGAAAAAAAAAACGTGAGCGGGCAGCCGCCGGCCGTTATCCATATAAGTTAGTGCGGCAGCCTAGGGGGAAATTGCCACCCTGCCCCAGCCCGCCCCTGCATGGAAGACTATATATGGATGCCTGGGAGACTTTGGCACATTTAGAGAATAGAGAGGGGAGAGATCACTCACCCAGGCTGCATTGTCTTCAGAGGCAGGCACAGGCACTCAGGCAGCGACATCAGGCAGGATCACTGGCTGGCTTGAAATCTCCCGCCCTCATCCCTTTCCAGGCACAGATTGGCTACGCGAAAGGGTTGTGGGCGGGCACAGGGGGGACATGGGGAGGAGGTGGGGCAGACCTAGCCTACCTCCTCCTCATACGAAATATACAGCGGGCAAGCGGGGAGGAAAAATATACAGCCGGAGGGCGAACATTGCCGTGGGGCGGGGAATATGAAGCTAGGCTATCTTATGCACACTGCCATGGGCACGCTGGGAGGCGGGGAATAGTGCCGTTATACTGAGCGCCGGGGGCGAGGAAAATGCACACTGCCGCGGGCGCGAGGCAGAACACTCGGGACTGACAATCATGATACTCTGGCACTTTGGCGCCCCCTGCTCTGCGGCGCCTCGGTGCAGTGCACCCCAGGCACCCGCCCAGGACCGGCCCTGGGCAAGAACCCAATAGAAATATAGAAAAGTGATGGCAGAAAAAAGACCAAGTAGTTCATCCATTCTTTTTTTTTGCTTGTTTGATTTTTTTTTTATTAACTTTTTTAATCGGCAAGAACCCAATGGAGGCCTGAAGCCCCTCACCTAACAGCAGACAGGAGTGCCAACAAAAGGGAGTCCCAATCCCTCCCATCCTTTTGTACCTCTGATTTAAGTTTGGATTTTAGGGTCGTGTTGGATCGTTTGACCGGGCCATCCATCTGGGGATGGTAGACAGACGTGTGCAGCTGCTTTATCTGAAACAGCTTTGCACACATCTGCTATAATCCTTTGACATGAACGGAGCGCCAGGGTTGGTAAGAATCTATTTGAATAAACCCGCCCTAGTATATATTTATATAAGTATACAGGAGATTGTTTAGGACAAGGCAATCCACAGAGGAAGATCTTCAGGGTATCGGGTGGCAAAAACTAAGATCTACAATATAAATTGATGACCTGGAGAGTGGACTTTACCAAGAGAGGCCTACTAAGTCAGAGGCTATATGTTCAAATGGAACTTCAGTTATAGGCAGGGGTATCAAGGGGCTGCAGAAGTGTGACATTAGAGTGGTTAACTCTCAGGTGGGACAAGATGCACAGTATTTCTTTGCTTCATCTTACAACCCTGACCTATAGAATGGTTGGTAATTTGTGTCCCTTGGCCCCCCAATATTATTAGGTGCCAGATGGAGGACCTTCTGTCTGTGCAGTAGGAGCACCAACAGCTGTTTAACAATGTCTTCCTGAACTTTATTGACCCAATATATCAGGTCATTATTGACTGCAAAATGAGGCCACCGCTCATTTGAACCCGACTCTTGGGGAACCCCATTTATAACAACATCCTGTTCTATTGCATGGGCGAGAGTAGGGTCCTGCATCTCAGCCATGCAAAAAGCCCCCTTGCACACATCCAAATCAGGGAGGTCAGGACTAGAGGTTGCCTCCTCACCATCCTCCCCAAGCGTAACCTGTAAGGGGGAAAGTCTCTCCTTCTCTGAGAGCAGCTCGGTTTCAGGATTTTGCTCCCCAGTGCCAGCAACCTTCTCTTTTTGGTCTGGGTAAGCAGATTGTTCACCATATTCAATACCACATAAGCCATTATTTGAAATATCTATAACAACCTCCTCTGATAATTGGAGGTCTGATCCAATCATTTGACCAGACGACTTCTTCCCCACAGTAGCAGCCCTTTAGTCAGTGTGTATCTTTCAACCATCCCAACCAGTTGATTTGCAGTTTTCAGGTCTCTATCATTGTAGGTTGACTGGCAAAGACTCCATCACAACCCTCTTTATTGTTTGGCGTCCCATCATTGGTCATTAACCAACTGTGTCAGATAATGCATTTGTGGCCATGGCGGCTGATCTGATCGGTAGCTCCAATGGTGCACCTGCCATGCGCTGACAGTCATCATCACTCCCAGATAAACACCCCAGACAAGTTTCATGCAGTTATAGACCCTAGCAACCTCAGGAGTGAGGTTGTAGCATGCCTTTTGTGGGTTTCCTGATGAAAAAAGGAACAATTAGACTGGCCATTTTGTCTTGGGGCCACCCTTCTCGTTCTCCTGTCCTCTCAAAATGAATCAAAAAATGGCTCCACGTCATTTGTAGGTGTCAGGTGGTTGCCTGGTTGCAGAATGACAACAACCTATGTTCCGTGACTTTAAGAAAATGATTGTACTGTATTAGTCACAATTTTTTTTGTGCTGCTGTGGACTCCCTTATGTTGGTTATCTTGTCCTCCGTGTTCCTTTATGTTTCCTCCATACTTATCTGAAGTTCTACATTGGCCAGGCATTGTTCCACAATAGCCACTCGAGATTGTGTCAATGTTTCCATCATTTCAAAAAAGGGTATTGACCCTTAAATGTAATTTCTTACCCAATGCATGCCCGCATTCTCCACCGGTTGTTTAGCTGGATAGCAGGACACTCTATTTTTGGAACATAATCCATTATTTTTTTACCTTTTTAATCTGCAGAAAATAAAAATATATATTCACAAAAGAAAACTGAAACAATAATTTTCAGGTATTCCAGCCAGGAAAAACTTCAGTAGAGCAGAGTACAAACACCATGAGGCCCAGTAAACAGTGGATGGATGGATGGAAGAAAGGAAGAAAGGAAAGAAGGAAGTGTAGCTACGCTGTAATCAGTGGAGCAGTGATCTACTATTTTTGTGTGGTCAGGGTTTCCCAAACTGGGTGTTTGATTCCTCCCACCTGCTTCTGGAAGAAGCTTTCAGAATATAAGGCAGAGAGAATTAAATGACCAGCAAGAATAAGTGCCAGATGAAGCTATTTGGACTGGGACTTTTCTCATAGGGTCTTAGGTATACTGGCCACTAGGGATGAGCTTCGTGTTCGAGTCGAACATACGTTCGACTCGAACATCGGCTGTTCGATCGTTCGACGAAGATCGAACGATTTGGGCCGTTCGCGCCAAATTCGAGTGACGCGAACGGCCCACAATTCACTACGCCATCGCAGTGTCATCCAGGCGCTGTGATTGGCCAAGCATGCACTGTGACCCCGCATGCTTGGCCAATCACAGCGCCGGCAGCGAGGAGAGCAATGATTGGCCACAGGCAGGATGCCTGTGGCCAATTATTGCTGAGGGTGTTTAGTACACGCCCCACACTATAAAAGGCCGCCAGCACGGCGGCCTAGTGTAGTGTGTTCCGGAGCAGGGAAAGACAAGCATAGGCAGGGACAGTGACATTTATTTCTTTCTTGCTTAACCTGGATTCCTTTAGTTTAGGGAAAGAGAAGGATAGGTAGGGAGAGTGTCAGTGTGTTTTACTGTGCGAGTCCTTGTTTCTAGGGACAAAGAAGGAAAGTGAGGGGATTTCTCCTTGTGCTATAGTGTGCTTTAAAAAAACATTTTTTCTAGGGACAGAAAACTGTAGGTAGGGAGAGTGTCAGTTTCTTTCACTGTGCCAGTCCTTGTTTCTAGGGACAAAGAAGGAAAGTGAGGGGATTTCTCCTTGTGCTATAGTGTGCTTTAAAAAACATTTTTTCTAGGGACAGAAAACTGTAGGTAGGGAGAGTGTCAGTTTCTTTCACTGTGCCAGTCCTTGTTTCTAGGGACAAAGAAGGAAAGTGAGGGGATTTCTCCTTGTGCTATAGTGTGCTTTAAAAAAACATTTTTTCTAGGGACAGAAAACTGTAGGTAGGGAGAGTGTCAGTTTCTTTCACTGTGCCAGTCCTTGTTTCTAGGGACAAAGAAGGAAAGTGAGGGGATTTCTCCTTGTGCTATAGTGTGCTTTAAAAAAACATTTTTTCTAGGGACAGAAAACTGTAGGTAGGGAGAGTGTCAGTTTCTTTCACTGTGCCAGTCCTTGTTTCTAGGGACAAAGAAGGAAAGTGAGGGGATTTCTCCTTGTGCTATAGTGTGCTTTAAAAAAACATTTTTTCTAGGGACAGAAAACTGTAGGTAGGGAGAGTGTCAGTTTCTTTCACTGTGCCAGTCCTTGTTTCTAGGGACAAAGAAGGAAAGTGAGGGGATTTCTCCTTGTGCTATAGTGTGCTTTAAAAAAACATTTTTTCTAGGGACAGAAAACTGTAGGTAGGGAGAGTGTCAGTTTCTTTCACTGTGCCAGTCCTTGTTTCTAGGGACAAAGAAGGAAAGTGAGGGGATTTCTCCTTGTGCTATAGTGTGCTTTAAAAAAACATTTTTTCTAGGGACAGAAAACTGTAGGTAGGGAGAGTGTCAGTTTCTTTCACTGTGCCAGTCCTTGTTTCTAGGGACAAAGAAGGAAAGTGAGGGGATTTCTCCTTGTGCTATAGTGTGCTTTAAAAAAACATTTTTTCTAGGGACAGAAAACTGTAGGTAGGGAGAGTGTCAGTTTCTTTCACTGTGCCAGTCCTTGTTTCTAGGGACAAAGAAGGAAAGTGAGGGGATTTCTCCTTGTGCTATAGTGTGCTTTAAAAAAACATTTTTTCTAGGGACAGAAAACTGTAGGTAGGGAGAGTGTCAGTTTCTTTCACTGTGCCAGTCCTTGTTTCTAGGGACAAAGAAGGAAAGTGAGGGGATTTCTCCTTGTGCTATAGTGTGCTTTAAAAAAAACATTTTTTCTAGGGACAGAAAACTGTAGGTAGGGAGAGTGTCAGTTTCTTTCACTGTGCCAGTCCTTGTTTCTAGGGACAAAGAAGGAAAGTGAGGGGATTTCTCCTTGTGCTATAGTGTGCTTCAAAAAAACATTTTTTCTAGGGACAGAAAACTGTAGGTAGGGAGAGTGTCAGTTTCTTTCACTGTGCCAGTCCTTGTTTCTAGGGACAAAGAAGGAAAGTGAGGGGAATTCTCCTTGTGCTATAGTGTGCAAAAGCATTCCTCATCAACCATCTTTGAAATCCTTGTTTTTTGGACAGTCAGGGAAATTGTCGTTGTGCTATTCTGTGCAAAAGCAATAATCCTCAACCATATTTAGAAATCCTTAAGTAAAGGGACAGAGAAGGACACCTGAAGGTAGCCCTTATTGCTTTTTTCCCATCTCCCTGCAGGCCATCTATTAGAATTAGGGATGAGCTTCGTGTTCGAGTCGAACATACGTTCGACTCGAACATCGGCTGTTCGATCGTTCGACGAAGATCGAACGATTTGGGCCGTTCGCGCCAAATTCGAGTGACACGAACGGCCCACAATGCACTACGCCATCGCAGTGTCATCCAGGCGCTGTGATTGGCCAAGCATGCACTGTGACCCCGCATGCTTGGCCAATCACAGCACCGGCAGCGAGGAGAGCAATGATTGGCCACAGGCAGGATGCCTGTGGCCAATTATTGCTGAGGGTGTTTAGTACATGCCCCACACTATAAAAGGCCGCCAGCACGGCGGCCTAGTGTAGTGTGTTCCGGAGCAGGGATAGAGCAGCATAGGCAGGGACAGTGACTTTTATTTCTTTCTTGCTTAACCTGGATTCCTTTAGTTTAGGGAAAGAGAAGGATAGGTAGGGAGAGTGTCAGTGTGTTTTGTGCTTGTGCTATAGTGTGCTTAAAAAAAACATTTTTTCTAGGGACAGAAAACTGTAGGTAGGGAGAGTGTCAGTTTCTTTCACTGTGCAAGTCCTTGTTTCTAGGGACCTGGAAGGACAGTGAGTGAATTCTCCTTGTGCTATATTGTGCTTAAAAAAAACATTTTTTCTAGGGACAGAAAACTGTAGGTAGGGAGAGTGTCAGTTTCTTTCACTGTGCAAGTCCTTGTTTCCAGGGACCTGGAAGGACAGTGAGTGAATTCTCCTTGTGCTATATTGTGCTTAAAAAAAACATTTTTTCTAGGGACAGAAAACTGTAGGTAGGGAGAGTGTCAGTTTCTTTCACTGTGCAAGTCCTTGTTTCTAGGGACCTGGAAGGACAGTGAGTGAATTCTCCTTGTGCTATATTGTGCTTAAAAAAAACATTTTTTCTAGGGACAGAAAACTGTAGGTAGGGAGAGTGTCAGTTTCTTTCACTGTGCAAGTCCTTGTTTCCAGGGACCTGGAAGGACAGTGAGTGAATTCTCCTTGTGCTATATTGTGCTTAAAAAAAACATTTTTTCTAGGGACAGAAAACTGTAGGTAGGGAGAGTGTCAGTTTCTTTCACTGTGCAAGTCCTTGTTTCTAGGGACCTGGAAGGACAGTGAGTGAATTCTCCTTGTGCTATATTGTGCTTAAAAAAAACATTTTTTCTAGGGACAGAAAACTGTAGGTAGGGAGAGTGTCAGTTTCTTTCACTGTGCAAGTCCTTGTTTCCAGGGACCTGGAAGGACAGTGAGTGAATTCTCCTTGTGCTATATTGTGCTTAAAAAAAACATTTTTTCTAGGGACAGAAAACTGTAGGTAGGGAGAGTGTCAGTTTCTTTCACTGTGCAAGTCCTTGTTTCTAGGGACCTGGAAGGACAGTGAGTGAATTCTCCTTGTGCTATATTGTGCTTAAAAAAAACATTTTTTCTAGGGACAGAAAACTGTAGGTAGGGAGAGTGTCAGTTTCTTTCACTGTGCAAGTCCTTGTTTCCAGGGACCTGGAAGGACAGTGAGTGAATTCTCCTTGTGCTATATTGTGCTTAAAAAAAACATTTTTTCTAGGGACAGAAAACTCTAGGTAGGGAGAGTGTCAGTTTCTTTCACTGTGCAAGTCCTTGTTTCTAGGGACAGGGAAGGACAGTGAGTGAATTCTCCTTGTGCTATATTGTGCTTAAAAAAAACATTTTTTCTAGGGACAGAAAACTGTAGGTAGGGAGAGTGTCAGTTTCTTTCACTGTGCAAGTCCTTGTTTCTAGGGACCTGGAAGGACAGTGAGTGAATTCTCCTTGTGCTATATTGTGCTTAAAAAAAACATTTTTTCTAGGGACAGAAAACTGTAGGTAGGGAGAGTGTCAGTTTCTTTCACTGTGTAAGTCCTTGTTTCCAGGGACCTGGAAGGACAGTGAGTGAATTCTCCTTGTGCTATATTGTGCTTAAAAAAAACATTTTTTCTAGGGACAGAAAACTGTAGGTAGGGAGAGTGTCAGTTTCTTTCACTGTGCAAGTCCTTGTTTCCAGGGACCTGGAAGGACAGTGAGTGAATTCTCCTTGTGCTATAGTGTGCTTAAAAAAACATTTTTTCTAGGGACAGAAAACTCTAGGTAGGGAGAGTGTCAGTTTCTTTCACTGTGCAAGTCCTTGTTTCCAGGGACCTGGAAGGACAGTGAGTGAATTCTCCTTGTGCTATAGTGTGCTTAAAAAAAACATTTTTTCTAGGGACAGAAAACTGTAGGTAGGGAGAGTGTCAGTTTCTTTCACTGTGCAAGTCCTTGTTTCCAGGGACCTGGAAGGACAGTGAGTGAATTCTCCTTGTGCTATATTGTGCTTAAAAAAAACATTTTTTCTAGGGACAGAAAACTGTAGGTAGGGAGAGTGTCAGTTTCTTTCACTGTGCAAGTCCTTGTTTCCAGGGACCTGGAAGGACAGTGAGTGAATTCTCCTTGTGCTATATTGTGCTTAAAAAAAACATTTTTTCTAGGGACAGAAAACTGTAGGTAGGGAGAGTGTCAGTTTCTTTCACTGTGCAAGTCCTTCTTTCTAGGGACCTGGAAGGACAGTGAGTGAATTCTCCTTGTGCTATATTGTGCTTAAAAAAAACATTTTTTCTAGGGACAGAAAACTGTAGGTAGGGAGAGTGTCAGTTTCTTTCACTGTGCAAGTCCTTGTTTCCAGGGACCTGGAAGGACAGTGAGTGAATTCTCCTTGTGCTATATTGTGCTTAAAAAAACATTTTTTCTAGGGACAGAAAACTGTAGGTAGGGAGAGTGTCAGTTTCTTTCACTGTGCAAGTCCTTGTTTCTAGGGACAGGGAAGGACAGTGAGTGAATTCTCCTTGTGCTATATTGTGCTTAAAAAAAACATTTTTTCTAGGGACAGAAAACTGTAGGTAGGGAGAGTGTCAGTTTCTTTCACTGTGCAAGTCCTTGTTTCTAGGGACCTGGAAGGACAGTGAGTGAATTCTCCTTGTGCTATATTGTGCTTAAAAAAACATTTTTTCTAGGGACAGAAAACTGTAGGTAGGGAGAGT
Source organism: Rana muscosa (assembly GCA_029206835.1). Taxonomy (NCBI): domain Eukaryota; kingdom Metazoa; phylum Chordata; class Amphibia; order Anura; family Ranidae; genus Rana; species Rana muscosa. Next base: position 500,430,263 of record CM055127.1, read on the forward strand.
GTCAGTTTCTTTCACTGTGTAAGTCCTTGTTTCCAGGGACCTGGAAGGACAGTGAGTGAATTCTCCTTGTGCTATATTGTGCTTAAAAAAAAAAATTTTTCTAGGGACAGAAAACTGTAGGTAGGGAGAGTGTCAGTTTCTTTCACTGTGCAAGTCCTTGTTTCCAGGGACCTGGAAGGACAGTGAGTGAATTCTCCTTGTGCTATAGTGTGCTTAAAAAAAACATTTTTTCTAGGGACAGAAAACTCTAGGTAGGGAGAGTGTCAGTTTCTTTCACTGTGCAAGTCCTTGTTTCCAGGGACCTGGAAGGACAGTGAGTGAATTCTCCTTGTGCTATAGTGTGCTTAAAAAAAACATTTTTTCTAGGGACAGAAAACTGTAGGTAGGGAGAGTGTCAGTTTCTTTCACTGTGCAAGTCCTTGTTTCCAGGGACCTGGAAGGACAGTGAGTGAATTCTCCTTGTGCTATATTGTGCTTAAAAAAAACATTTTTTCTAGGGACAGAAAACTGTAGGTAGGGAGAGTGTCAGTTTCTTTCACTGTGTAAGTCCTTGTTTCTAGGGACAGGGAAGGACAGTGAGTGAATTCTCCTTGTGCTGTATTGTGCTTAAAAAAAACATTTTTTCTAGGGACAGAAAACTGTAGGTAGGGAGAGTGTCAGTTTCTTTCACTGTGCAAGTCCTTGTTTCTAGGGACCTGGAAGGACAGTGAGTGAATTCTCCTTGTGCTATATTGTGCTTAAAAAAAGCATTTTTTCTAGGGACAGAAAACTGTAGGTAGGGAGAGTGTCAGTTTCTTTCACTGTGTAAGTCCTTGTTTCCAGGGACCTGGAAGGACAGTGAGTGAATTCTCCTTGTGCTATATTGTGCTTAAAAAAAACATTTTTTCTAGGGACAGAAAACTGTAGGTAGGGAGAGTGTCAGTTTCTTTCACTGTGCAAGTCCTTGTTTCTAGGGACCTGGAAGGACAGTGAGTGAATTCTCCTTGTGCTATAGTGTGCTTAAAAAAAACATTTTTTCTAGGGACAGAAAACTCTAGGTAGGGAGAGTGTCAGTTTCTTTCACTGTGCAAGTCCTTGTTTCCAGGGACCTGGAAGGACAGTGAGTGAATTCTCCTTGTGCTATAGTGTGCTTAAAAAAAACATTTTTTCTAGGGACAGAAAACTGTAGGTAGGGAGAGTGTCAGTTTCTTTCACTGTGCAAGTCCTTGTTTCCAGGGACCTGGAAGGACAGTGAGTGAATTCTCCTTGTGCTATATTGTGCTTAAAAAAAACATTTTTTCTAGGGACAGAAAACTGTAGGTAGGGAGAGTGTCAGTTTCTTTCACTGTGCAAGTCCTTGTTTCTAGGGACTGGGAAGGACAGTGAGTGAATTCTCCTTGTGCTATAGTGTGCTTAAAAAAAACATTTTTTCTAGGGACAGAAAACTGTAGGTAGGGAGAGTGTCAGTTTCTTTCACTGTGCAAGTCCTTGTTTCCAGGGACCTGGAAGGACAGTGAGTGAATTCTCCTTGTGCTATATTGTGCTTAAAAAAAACATTTTTTCTAGGGACAGAAAACTGTAGGTAGGGAGAGTGTCAGTTTCTTTCACTGTGCAAGTCCTTGTTTCTAGGGACCTGGAAGGACAGTGAGTGAATTCTCCTTGTGCTATATTGTGCTTAAAAAAAACATTTTTTCTAGGGACAGAAAACTGTAGGTAGGGAGAGTGTCAGTTTCTTTCACTGTGCAAGTCCTTGTTTCCAGGGACCTGGAAGGACAGTGAGTGAATGCTCCTTGTGCTATAGTGTGCTTAAAAAAAACATTTTTTCTAGGGACAGAAAACTCTAGGTAGGGAGAGTGTCAGTTTCTTTCACTGTGCAAGTCCTTGTTTCCAGGGACCTGGAAGGACAGTGAGTGAATTCTCCTTGTGCTATAGTGTGCTTAAAAAAAACATTTTTTCTAGGGACAGAAAACTGTAGGTAGGGAGAGTGTCAGTTTCTTTCACTGTGCAAATCCTTGTTTCTAGGGACCTGGAAGGACAGTGAGTGAATTCTCCTTGTGCTATATTGTGCTTAAAAAAAACATTTTTTCTAGGGACAGAAAACTGTAGGTAGGGAGAGTGTCAGTTTCTTTCACTGTGCAAGTCCTTGTTTCCAGGGACCTGGAAGGACAGTGAGTGAATGCTCCTTGTGCTATAGTGTGCTTAAAAAAAACATTTTTTCTAGGGACAGAAAACTCTAGGTAGGGAGAGTGTCAGTTTCTTTCACTGTGCAAGTCCTTGTTTCCAGGGACCTGGAAGGACAGTGAGTGAATTCTCCTTGTGCTATAGTGTGCTTAAAAAAAACATTTTTTCTAGGGACAGAAAACTGTAGGTAGGGAGAGTGTCAGTTTCTTTCACTGTGCAAGTCCTTGTTTCTAGGGACCTGGAAGGACAGTGAGTGAATTCTCCTTGTGCTATATTGTGCTTAAAAAAAACATTTTTTCTAGGGACAGAAAACTGTAGGTAGGGAGAGTGTCAGTTTCTTTCACTGTGCAAGTCCTTGTTTCTAGGGACCTGGAAGGACAGTGAGTGAATTCTCCTTGTGCTATATTGTGCTTAAAAAAACATTTTTTCTAGGGACAGAAAACTGTAGGTAGGGAGAGTGTCAGTTTCTTTCACTGTGCAAGTCCTTGTTTCCAGGGACCTGGAAGGACAGTGAGTGAATTCTCCTTGTGCTATATTGTGCTTAAAAAAAACATTTTTTCTAGGGACAGAAAACTGTAGGTAGGGAGAGTGTCAGTTTCTTTCACTGTGCAAGTCCTTGTTTCTAGGGACCTGGAAGGACAGTGAGTGAATTCTCCTTGTGCTATAGTGTGCTTAAAAAAAACATTTTTTCTAGGGACAGAAAACTGTAGGTAGGGAGAGTGTCAGTTTCTTTCACTGTGCAAGTAAGTCCTTGTTTCCAGGGACCTGGAAGGACAGTGAGTGAATTCTCCTTGTGCTATATTGTGCTTAAAAAAACATTTTTTCTAGGGACAGAAAACTGTAGGTAGGGAGAGTGTCAGTTTCTTTCACTGTGCAAGTCCTTGTTTCCAGGGACCTGGAAGGACAGTGAGTTAATGCTCCTTGTGCTATATTGTGCTTAAAAAAAACATTTTTTCTAGGGACAGAAAACTCTAGGTAGGGAGAGTGTCAGTTTCTTTCACTGTGCAAGTCCTTGTTTCCAGGGACCTGGAAGGACAGTGAGTGAATTCTCCTTGTGCTATAGTGTGCTTAAAAAAAAACATTTTTTCTAGGGACAGAAAACTGTAGGTAGGGAGAGTGTCAGTTTCTTTCACTGTGCAAGTCCTTGTTTCCAGGGACCTGGAAGGACAGTGAGTGAATTCTCCTTGTGCTATATTGTGCTTAAAAAAAACATTTTTTCTAGGGACAGAAAACTGTAGGTAGGGAGAGTGTCAGTTTTTTTCACTGTGCAAGTCCTTGTTTCTAGGGACCTGGAAGGACAGTGAGTGAATTCTCCTTGTGCTATATTGTGCTTAAAAAAAACATTTTTTCTAGGGACAGAAAACTGTAGGTAGGGAGAGTGTCAGTTTCTTTCACTGTGCAAGTCCTTGTTTCAAGGGACAGAGAAGGACACCTGAAGGTAGCCCTTATTGCTTTTTTCCCATCTCCCTGCAGGCCATCTATTAGAATGTCTGGAAGGCAAACAAGGAGAGGCAGACAGTCAGGAGGCAATAAAAGAGGGCAAGCAGGCTCTGTGTCTGGGGGCAACAGTGCTGGTCGTGGACGCGGTGCATTGTCATCAGCACATGGCCATGGGACACGCTTGTCCTTCTTTTCCGCAGCTGGACATGTTGAGCCACATCATGCCGAAGACTTGGTAGAGTGGATGACCAAGCCCTCCTCCTCCTCATCATCCTCTCTCACCCAGGCTCAGGGTACTGGCAAAGCAGCTGCCAAAGCGTCCTCTTCCCTGGTATCAATGTCAGACTCATCATCAGTCACTCCTTCCCTAGACCCACCATGTCCTCCTCCTGAGGAGTCCCCCGAACTGTTTCAGCACAGTGTTGGGTACATGCTCCAGGAGGATGCCCAGCGTTTCGAAGGGTCTGATGATGAAACCCAGCTACAGGAAGGCAGTAGGGTGAGAGCAGACAGAGGGGATGCTCAAGAAGGACACCAATCTGGCAGTCATGTTCCAGCAGCTGCAGCATACTGCCAGATTGGCTCCAGTGATGAGGAGGGAGGGGATGATGAGGTCACTGACTCCACGTGGGTGCCTAATAGGAGAGAGGAGGAGGAGGAGGATGAGGAGGAGGCACATCTCCAACGAGGCAGGATGCCCTTTGGTGGCCAGCGTAAGGGCAGTACACCGACGGAATCACACCGCAGAGCTCCGCCTGTGCAGGGCGCTGCCTCTGCCCGTCATTCAAAAAGTTCCTTGGTGTGGGCCTTTTTTGAGGCTAGTGCATCAGATCGCACAGCTGCTGTTTGCAACATATGTCTCAAGCGTATATCGCGTGGCCAAAACATCAGCCGCTTGGGTACCACATGCCTGACCAGACATATGTTGACCTGCCATGCAGCTCGTTGGCAAGCCTACCTCAAAGACCCACACCAAAGAACAAAGCGGACCTCTGCTTGCACCGCATCAGCTGGGATCTCCAACCCCACTATAACTTCAGTCCTCTCTGAAACATGCACTGAGAGGAATGAAGGTGTAGAATTAGGTGTGTCACAGCCAAGTACTTGCGGCCACTCTGCTAGCAGTACACCGACGTCCGATTCTAGCAGGCAAATTTCCCTGCCCCAGCTGCTGGACCGTCAAAAGAAGTTCACTCCCAGCCATCCACATGCCCAGCGGTTGAATGCTAGCTTGGCTAAATTGCTAGCGCTTCAACTGCTGCCTTTTCAGTTGGTAGACTCGGCCCCCTTCCGTGAGTTTGTGCAATGTGCGGTTCCTCAGTGGCAGGTTCCCAAACGCCACTTTTTCTCACGGAAGGCTATTCCGGCTCTCTACCGGCATGTGGAAGGCAATGTCTTGGCCTCGCTGGACAGGGCGGTCAGCGGTAAGGTGCATATTACCGCTGACTCATGGTCCAGCAGGCATGGACAGGGACGTTACCTTTCTTTCACGGCCCATTGGGTCACTCTTTTGGCAGCTGGGAAGGATGCAGGACAAGGTGCAGTAGTGTTGGAGGTTGTTCCACCGCCACGCCTCCAAAATGCTACTACTGGTTGTGACACACCTCTCTCCTCCACCCCCTCCTCTTCTTCCTCCATGGCCTCTTCCTGTGGTTTGTCCTATGAACCAGCGGTGCTCCGTAGCCGTTCACGGGGCTACGCAAGTACGCAGGCAAAAAGATGCCATGCCGTGCTTGCGCTGGTGTGTTTGGGGGACAGAAGCCACACTGGGGCAGAGGTCCTGTCTGCTCTGCAGGGCCAGGCCGAGAGGTGGTTGACGCCACGCCAGCTTAAGCCAGGAATGGTGGTTTGCGACAATGGCACCAACCTCCTCTCCGCCCTCCGACAGGGACAACTGACCCATGTGCCCTGTGTGGCTCACGTCCTTAACCTGGTGGTGCAGCGGTTCTTGGGCAGGTACCCGGGCTTACAGGATGTCCTGAGGCAGGCCAGGAAAGTCTGTGTGCATTTCCGCAGATCTTATAATGCCAGTGCTCGCCTGGCTGAGCTGCAAAAGGAGTTGAACCTGCCCAAGAACCACCTTATATGTGACATGCCCACCAGGTGGAACTCAACGTTGGCCATGCTGCAGCGGCTGCACACGCAGCAGAGGGCCATCAATGAGTACCTGTGCGACTACGGCACCAGGACAGGGTCAGGGGAGCTTGGTTTTTTTTCTCCACGCCAGTGGGGCATGATCAGGGATGCATGCACTGTCCTGGCACCATTTGAGGAGGCCACGAGGATGGTGAGCAGTGACAGTGCATGCATCAGTGACACTGTACCTCTTGTCCACCTGTTGGAGCACACGCTGCGTGGAATAATGGACAGGGCACTTGAGGCAGAACAGAGGCAGGAAGAGGAGGACTTCCTTGCCTCTCAAGGCCCCCTTTACCCAGACAGTGTTCCTTCTGTCCCACCCATCGCACAGGAAGAGGAAGAGGAGGAGGAGGAGGAGGAGGATTGTGTCAGCATGGAGGTGGAGGCTGGCACTCAGCATCATCAGCAGCAGTCTTTTAGGGATGATTTACAGTCCCAAGAAACCAGTGGACTTGTACGTGGCTGGGAGGAGGTGGCTGTGGATCATGTCGTCCTTAGTGACCCAGAGGACTCCGGAGCGAATGCCTCAGCAAACCTACGCTGCATGGCCTCCCTGATCCTGCAAAGTCTGCGGAAGGATCCTCGTATTCTTCGGATCAAGGAGAGGGACCATTACTGGCTGGCCACTCTCCTTGATCCACGGTACAAGGGTAAGGTTGCGGACCTTATGTTACCTTCGCAGAGGGAGCAGAGGATGAGACAACTCCGGGAGGCCTTGCAGAAAGGTCTGTGCAACGCGTTCCCAGAGACTGGGAGGTTACAAACTCCTGGTCCTGGACAACGAGTTGCTGAGGCTTCGGCCAGTCAAAGAAGGAGCGGTGGGGAAGGTGGCCGTCTGACCGATGCGTTCAGACAATTCTTTAGTCCGCAGCCCCAAAGTATGATCGGTTCCAGCAACCATCGCCAGCGTCTGATAAACATGGTGCAGGAATATCTAGGGGCAAGGTCAGACTTGGACACCTTCCCCACCGAAAATCCTCTGGCTTACTGGGTCTTGAGGATGGATCACTGGCCAGAGCTTGCACAGTATGCAATTGAGCTACTGGCCTGTCCTGCATCCAGCGTTCTTTCGGAACGCACATTCAGTGCTGCTGGAGGATTTGTCACGGATCACAGGGTGCGCCTGTCCACCGACTCGGTTGATCGACTGACTTTCATCAAGATGAACCAGTCTTGGATCACCACCAGCTACCACACACCAGATGCTGATATAACAGACTAATTGATTTTAAAATGTCACATCCCTTCAAGACTGATGCTGATGCTGAGTGCCTGTGCTGTTATGTTGACTGGCTATCCTCCTCCTCCGAGTCCTCAATGATACGATTGATGATGATAGCTTGGAAGATCATTTTTGTTTATGGGTGCCGCCACCAGTGGCTAAGGCCCAATTTTTCAGCCCCTGTTTTACAGGGGCGTGTAATTACAGTTTTTTTAGCAATAATTTGCCATAGGGCTCATTGCTGTGCTCCAAGTACAGTATCTGTGAGGGGTTGGAGTGTTGTGGCACCAGTGCCTAAGGCCCAATTTTTCAGCCCCTGTTTAACAGGGGCGTGTCATTACAATTTTTGAAGCAATACTTTGCAACAGGGCTCATTGCTGTGCTCCAAGTACAGTATCTGTGAGGGGTTGTAGTGTTGTGCCACCAGTGCCTAAGGCCCAATTTTTCAGCCCCTGTTCAACAGGGGCATGCAATTACAATTCTTGATGTAATAATTCACAGCAGGGCCCATTGCTGCACCCACCAAGAGTAACTCTGAGGGCTTACAGTGTTGTGGCAACACCACCACCACCACCACGAAAGGCCCAATTTTTCAGCCCCTGTTCAACAGGGGCATGCAATTACAATTCTTGATGTAATAATTCACAGCAGGGCCCATTGCTGCACCCACCAAGAGTAACTCTGAGGGCTTACAGTGTTGTGGCAATGCCACCACCACCACCACCACGAAAGGCCCAATTTTTCAGCCCCTGTTCAAAAGGGGCATGTAATTACAATTCTTGATCTAATAATTCACAGCAGGGCCCATTGCTGCACCCACCAAGAGTAACTCTGAGGGCTTACAGTGTTGTGGCAACGCCACCACCACCACCACCACGAAAGGCCCAATTTTTCAGCCCCTGTTCAAAAGGGGCATGTAATTACAATTCTTGATCTAATAATTCACAGCAGGGCCCATTCCTGCACCCACCAAGAGTAACTCTGAGGGCTTGCAGTGTTGTGGCAACACCACCACCACCACCACCACCACGAAAGGCCCAATTTTTCAGCCCCTGTTCAACAGGGGCATGCAATTACAATTCTTGATCTAATAATTCACAGCAGGGCCCATTGCTGCACCCACCAAGAGTAACTGTCAGGGCTTACAGTGTTGTGGCACCAGCACCACCATCAAAGGCCCAATTTTTACTACCACTGTTCAACAATTATATGTAATTAAAATTCCTGATATAATAGTTGACAGCAGGGCGTTCCAGCACCAACCAAGAGTAACTGTGAGTGCTTACAGTGTTGTGCCAACACCAACAACTAAGGGGCCTATTTCTGCAGAGTATATACGGCAGGTCCCTACTTTCAAACATCCAACTTACAAACGACTCCTACTTGCAAACGCAAGAAGACAACAGGAAGTGAGAGGAAATCTACCACTAGGAAGGAAAATTCTCTCCTGTAAGAATAAATATGGGAGAAAGGTGTCTCCTCTGTACTGATGCTTTATCAGCAATCCTTGTTTCAAGAAAAACACCACATTTCAAAAACAGTTGTCATTGGGACGGAAAGTGAGGTGAAATGTTCTGAACAGGGGCACAGACAGCAAAACAAATGTTACAGGGGTGATAACCCTTACCTATGTTTTCCAAAAAGTTTAAAAATAGATTTTTGGCCTGGAGCTACACTTCAACAATGTACCTGTTCAAAATTACAAACAGATTCTACATAAGAACAAACCTACAGTCCCTGTCTTGTATGCACCGCCTGTATACGGCTGTTCAGAGTATATAGGGCCTTTTTTATTTTGTGTGCGGGGTTCCCCTTAATATCCATACAAGACCCAAAGGGGCTGGTAATGGGCTGGGGTAGAGGGGGGGGGGGGGTGATGGGGTAGCGATGCCATTTTTCTCAAAGATTTTCATCCATATTACCGGGACCAGACATTACATTAAAGCCGCAAGCAGTTTTAAATGGCTTTTTTTTCCTTTAGAAGTGTCATTTTGTGCAGGGACAGTTCTAAACACGGGAAACACGTGGCACTTCACAGGCATACTTTAGACACCCCCCAGGTACGATATTTAAAGGAATATTTGACTTTTTTTTTTCACTTTATGTATCATTAAAATGACTGCTCCCGAAAAACGACCGTTTTTAAAACTTCTTTTTGCATTGATACATGTCCCCTGGTGCAGAACCCGGGTTCCCAAACCCTTTTTAGGACAATAACATGCATAATAGTTGTTATAATTAGCACTTTAGAATTCGAACGTTCGCATCCATTGTATTTAATAGGGTTCTAATGTTCGTACGAACTTTCGGTCCGTTCGGGGGTTCTGGTGCGAACCGAACCCGGGGGTGTTCGGCTCATCACTACTGGCCACCCATGGTACCTTCAGGAAAGGCTGCTTGTAGATTCGTGAGAAGCTGTCCTCCTATTATCTCTGCTATCGTTTGGAGTATCCAGATGCCTGAACCCCTCTTCTCTTCAAATTATTCACCAATAAATTCTGAAAAGAGTTCCCCTGGACTGAGCATGGGTGGTTGGTGTGCGTGGAACTGTGCTTGTGACTGGCAGCCTCTGTACTGACCGGGGAGACCTGGGCTTTATTCTCAGTGGATGAGCCCTACAGCAGGAAGGAAAGATAGATAGATAGATGGTGGGATGGATAGAAGGATATATGTGAAAATGATTGGAGAGAGGGATGAAAGGATGGAGAGCTTTATGAATGAAGCGATGGATTTTCGGAGGAATGGAATATGTTCCTGCCACTGTATAATTAGCTGTATTATGTCTTATTACTTTATTACACTAATATCCTGTATCCTTCCATGCCCTGTGTTCTTCCATGCCCTGTACACTTCCATGCCCTGTACCCTTCCATGCCCTGTATCCTTCTGTAACGACACCCCATGTATGAAAGGGGTTAAAATCGTTTAAGATATTCCATTCCCGAACACAAGACAGCTACCAGACACTCCAACTAGCCGAATAAGACCCCATACGAATAATTCTCCCTCAATAACGAGGCAAAGCTCTGTCTGAGGTTCAAGCAGGACTGACTATCTTTATTGAAAAGACCACAAGTTTTATACACAGTTACACAGTCAAAAGAGGAGGTGCATCCATATTCTGCTCATATTACTCTGAAAATACACTTGTGACCAGCCTAATTAACATGAGCTAATTAACTAATCCCTTTTAGCAGTCTGGCTCAGAGACATTTAGGCTAGACTTGCCGCCTTGTAGCTCAGAAGACACAATCAACATTGTCACAAATCAACACAGAACTCCATACCTACCAACATTTAAACATTCCACTGTGGGACATTCAGTCTAATTTTTTTTTACCTGTCACGAAAGTTGTTGAGGCGGGGGGGTGGGGGGTGATGCCGCGGGGCGGGATATAGGGGGGAAGGGGGAGAAGAGGGAGGCCGCCGATCGCTCCACATTAAAGTTGTTAAGCGGGGGGGTGATATTGTCTTACCTCCTCCTCCCGTGCTGCCTTCTCTGGCTCCTCTTCCTGTGCGGGAAAACGTACTCTCGCAGGACTGCGGGAAAAAGGTGTCTATGCAGGAACTCCCTCCCACAATAGCAGAGTTAATTACCACAAGCCACAATGAAAAGACCCTTAGAAGTTAGCCTGGACTCAATTTACATTACAACAGGCAGACAGGTGGCTGAAGTTGAACACATTAGCCTCTTTCAATTAACATGTTGAGTTCAGAATCAAACAAACAGTAAATAGTCTTTTACATATATCCTGGGAGATATTGTGGATAAATAATACTGTCCCATTTTAAGTAGTCCAAACTATAATTTCTCAGTTACCCTATGCCCCTAATGGACATAGAGTGATTTAGACATAAGAGGTGCATGGGGAGCTGAAGCAAGGGTATCTCATACTTTCTAAGGGATTCTGGGTTCCACAGGCCCTCCCGTTACACCTTCCATGCCCTGCATCCTTCCATGCCCTGCGTTCTTCCATGCCCTGTACCCTTCCATGCCCTGTACCCTTCCATGCCTTGTATCCTTCCATGCTCTGTACCCTTCCATGCCCTGTACCCTTCCATGCCCTGTACTCTTACATGCCCTGTATCCTTCCATGCCCTGTACCCTTCCATGCCCTGTACTCTTACATGCCCTGTATCCTTCCATGCCCTGTATCCTTCCATGCCCTGTACCCTTCCATGCCCTGTATCCTTCCATGCCCTGTACCCTTCCATGCCCTGTACTCTTCCATGCCCTGTACCCATCCATGCACTGTATACTTCCATGCCCTGTACCCTTCCATGCCCTGTACCCTTCCATATCCTGTACTCCTCCGTGCCCTGTCCTCCTCCATGCCCTGTACTCCTCCATGTCCTGTATCCTTCCATGCACTGTACCCTTCCATTCCCTGTACCCTTCCATGCCCTGTACCCTTCCATGCCCTGTATCTTTCCATGTCCTCTACCCTATATGTGTAATGTACAGACAGCTACAGAGGTTGTTTTATACCCAGAGGAACCCCTATTGTATATCAGTGTATATTCTCTCCTGTATATGTAGATCTATAATGTCAGTCCTATATAATACATGTACATGCTGAGGGTATTCTTCATCCAGATATATCTGATGTGTCATAGAAGTATGTTTGGTATGTGCAGAATATTCGATCTGTGGAGTTTTGCATTTATGGAGATATGACGGATCCAGCACAGTGTAATGTATGGATGATGTGTCTTTCTGGTACTTGGCTGCTGTTTTTGTAGAAGAGGAGATTAAACAGGCAAATATGAGAAAAAACATGAAAGTCTGCAGGAAAATGGCAGAAAATGTCAGTAAATTGGGGTAAGTGCCTGGATAATATGAAGGAGAGAGACACGGTTATTTCACAGTTATTTCAGTAATTTTTTTGGCAGAAATACAGAAAGTCCTGATATAGACAGCAATTCTTTGTTGTACCAGGAGGGAGGTAGAGGACATGGCTTCTGGAAGGAATGGTAAATCTACTGCAGAGACTGAGAGGAAAATACAATATTGGGGAAATAGACATGACTGGGAGGATGGGACAGTGGCATCACTAGGGGGGCAGAGGGTGTGGGCCGCACCCGGGTGACACCCGCCAGAGGGGTGACACCCGTAAGTAGCAGCACTACTAACATCGCCCGCTGCCCTACATTGATCTGCCTCCTGGATCTCGCAGATGTGTCCCTCAGCGGATCGGACTGAAGCCGCCTCCCCCTCCTCTCTGTTTACATCCACACAGGAGGAGCCCAAGGGAAACAAATTGCTGTTCGCTGTGTATATCCGTCCTCGTTGTTCTGAGGTCTGTACACTACTATATATGTAGATGGACATGTGCAGGGGGGTGCTATGGGAGGGAAGAGGGGGTCTGTACTGATGGGGGGTCAATACTGATGGGGGTCTATACTGATTGGGGGTCTGTACTGATGGGGGGTGTCTATACTGAGGGTGGTCTATACTGATTGGGGGGTCTGCACTGATGGAGGGGGGTCACTCCTGAGGTAGGGGGTCTGTACTTAGTAGGAGGTCTATACTGAGGAAAGGGGGACTCTACTTAGTGAGGGGGGTCTGTACTGAGGGGGAGGTCTATACTGAGGGAGTGGGTCTGTACTTAGTGAGGGGGGTCTGTACTGAGGGAGGGGAATCTTTACTGTGGTAGGGGGGTCTATAGTTAGTGGAGGGAGGTCTGTACTGAGGGGGGACTATAGTTGGTGGTGGGGGGTGACACCAATTTTTTCCGCACCGGGTGACACCAACCCTACTGACGCCACTGGGATGGGATGAGCTTCTCCATCATTAACTTCATCCATAAAACACTAAATCAACATCCAACTGACCAGATAACTGTCCACAGAACTCACCACACAACCAACCCAACAGCAGCCCAGGCAACCAACTACTGAAACCGCAACAGACTGGACAATTTTCCAGACAACCAGCCAGACTGTAGTCCAGGCAAAGGACCGCTCACAATGTTGCTCCATCTCTCCTATTTCCAAGACAAGAAACCATCCTCCGCACATTGTTTGATACATAGCTCTTCTTGCCTTTACATTGAAGCTCATGGTGACCCCCCTCCCCAATCAGCCAGCGCTTTGTTTCCAGCAGGCGCGGAGGAGGTGGCGTCTCTGTATTCCATAATGGTTCTGGGTAACGAGATAAACAGAGTTGTGAAAGTGCGACTCTGAGTGTACAATTAGGGTCAGTGTGAAGGTGGAGGGGCTCTTCATATCTGAAGATGATGAGTGGAAGGAGAGCGAGAAGCTGAAATTGTTTCCATTTGAAGGAGATTGAATTGCCGTCTGAATGAGCAGAAATACGACTCTTTTATTTTTATTATTGGGCAATCAGCCTCACTGTGCAGCTGCCGGCGCTTTTCTCTGCCTGCCTGCAAATTAGTTCTATTTAAGAAATGGCGGTTCTGGAATGAAGAAAAATCTTCACTACAATTTCAAATATTTACCACAAAGACGTCTTAAATAATTGCTGACTGAATGTACCTGTATGTGCCCATTGCTTGGACCTCACTTCAATGATAAAAGAGCCACCAGGAACATTTCATGCCACTGTCATTGTGGCCTTTCTGGTCTTGTAATGGAGGCAAGTGGAAAGTTGAGGCCTGGGGGGAGGCCTAGATTACTGAGGTCTGGGGGGAGGCCTGGATTACTGAAGTTTGGGGGAAGGCCTGGATTACTGAGGCCTGGGGGGAGGCCTGAATTACTGAGGCTTGGGGGAAGGCCTGGATTACTGAGGCTTGGGGGAAGGCCTGGATTACTTAGGCTTGGGGGAGGCCTGGATTACTGAGGCTTGGGGGAAGGCCTGGATTACTGAGGCCTGGATTACTGAGGCTTGGGGGAAGGCCTGGATTACTGAGGCTTTGGGGAAGGCCTGGATTACTGAGGCCTGGATTACTGAGGCTTGGGGGAAGGCCTGGATTACTGAGGCTTGGGGGAAGGCCTGGATTACTGAGGCTTGGGGGAAGGCCTGGATTACTGAGGCTTGGGGGAAGGCCTGGATTACTGAAGCTTGGGGGAAGGCCTGGATTACTGAGGCTTGGGGGAAGGCCTGGATTACTGAGGCTTGGGGGAAGGCCTGGATTACTGAGGCCTGGGGGAAGGCCTGGATTACTGAGGCCTGGGGGGAGGCCTGGATTACTGAGACTTGGGGGAAGGCTTGGATTACTGAGGCTTGGGGGAAGGCCTGGATTACTGAGGCTTGGGGGGAGGCCTGGATTACTGAGGCTTGGGGGAAGGCCTGGATTACTGAGGCCTGGATTACTGAGGCTTGGGGGAAGGCCTGTATTACTGAGGCTTGGGGGAAGGCCTGGATTACTGAGGCTTGGGGGAAGGCCTGGATTACTGAAGCTTGGGGGAAGGCCTGGATTACTGAGGCTTGGGGGAAGGCCTGGATTACTGAGGCCTGGGGGAAGGCCTGGATTACTGAGGCCTGGGGGGAGGCCTGGATTACTGAGACTTGGGGGAAGGCTTGGATTACTGAGGCTTGGGGGAAGGCCTGGATTACTGAGGCCTGGGGGAAGGCCTGGATTACTGAGGCCTGGGGGAGGCCTGGATTACTGAGATTTGGGGGAAGGCTTGGATTACTGAGGCTTGGGGGAAGGCCTGGATTACTGAGGCTTGGGGGGAGGCCTGGATTACTGAGGCTTGGGGGAAGGCCTGGATTACTGAGGCTTGACGTTGGATGGTCACTCCAGTAGATTGTATGGAGGTGAAACAGGCAGGGAGCACCACCAACTCCGGAGCAGATAAGCAGAGCAGATAAGAGCAGATAAGATTTGGGCCTCACAGTCTCAATGGAGATGGGCTCAGTGTTCAGCAGCACAGTGGGCAGAGCACTTGTACCCCAAATACAGACACACAGGCAGGACTGCTTGGCTCTCTTAAAATGTTTATCAACCACACACCTGTGTCCCACCAGCCTCAGGGATCCTGCACTTAATCTCCCCCACCAGCTCGACCTTGTCTGCTTATTGTGGTCCTGTAGATCCCAGTGGTGCCTAGCCAAACGCCTCCAGGATCCTCTCCCTGCCCAGCACTCGGTAGTCTGTGTCATTCACAGTCATGCACACCTCCACCTCCGGGTTCTCCTCCTGGGCCTCCTGCAGGTTCACTTTCCACCTGTCTTCTCCCTTTGGGCTCCCAGTTGCTTTCTCATTCTCTGCAGCCTGGCAGCTTCCAAGTTGTCTTGCTGGTATCCAATACCAGCCACACTCTCCCTTTCCATTCCTGCCAGTACATGGCACAGGGCAAGTCCAGCTGTCAATGTGGCCAATCGGGATCCTCCTCTCCCTGCCACACTGTCCTATCATGGAATCATGGCGGTAGGGAAAAAGACAAGCTGGGGTGGTTCAGCTTTAGGAATGCCCAGGCTGTGTGGCTCCTGTTCCTGCCAACCAGGGTCCACCAGTCAGGGCTACAGTTAATTGTGTTACTTAATAGGCTTTATGATTTTATAAGGCTGTAGAATTTGGTTTGGGAGATTGTGTGATCAATAAGAGACCAAATCACCCCTATTGGTTTTTCTTAGATCCTGAAGGTTCTCCAGTCACCCCTGAATACTGCACGGCGAGCAGTGACCATACAAGCTCCATTACCTTCATCTAGAACCTTCTTACCTACAATGTTCATGGCAGCCAATGGTGGGCTCCCCTACACCCTGTGCTGTGTATTACATAGAGAAAGCTTGCTGGCACTCTTGTAGTGGACCCCACGTCTGGCTGAGGTTCTTAATAGTTAGGAAGAGATAGCCAGGCCAGGGACTAGTGAATTCTTCCTCACATTGTGCTGATATCTCTGGAAAGTGTTGGAATCACATTCCCTCGTGGACTCCCCTGACTCTCCCTCCTCATCAGCAGAATACAATCCTATAAAATGTATACGGGGGAGGGGGGGGATTATGTTATTCTTATGATTTCATTATTCTGTATGAATCTGGAAGTCTCTGGAACACATTATATATATATATATATATATATATATATATATATTGTGACAGCAGGAAGGTAAAGTCACCTGGTTGCATCCAGGGGGGTAGATATATTTCGCCCAGATTCAGGCTTTACGCCGACTTATACAGCTAGGTGGAGAGTTGTATAAGCCCAGCTGAGACTAGTGGGCTCATTGATGACTCATACCTCTAGGGAGAGGGCTGGGCGTCGTGCAGACAGGGAGTTGATGAGGCCAGCTGAAGCTTGTCAGCTCATTTAGGCCTCTATAAAAAAACTCCCAGATTCATTAGGTGTTAGCTCATGCCTGGAACCAGACCTGTGTGGACTGTCTAGGGAGAGTGAACCCCTGTGCGGTGAGAGAAAGCCTGTGTGGCTATATATTTGCTTGGACATTTAAAACCAGGGACTTAGGGACTAGGACAGCACTAGGCTGATCCCAGTTGTTAGTTAGGAAACCTGTATGTTTAGTCAGAGGTCAAGTTGACCAGGATTTATTTTGTTTATGTTTTTTTTTTTGCCTTGCTGTGTTTTTGTCACTGTAAATAGAAAATAAACCGCACCTTTTTGATTTTGAAAACCACAACCTCCGTCTGCTGGGCCTGTTTTTGGGTGGGGAGCCCATCCCGGGGGTCACACACACCCGCTGCCGAGCTAACCCCCTCACAGTTGGTGGAGAACGCGGGCAATTTGCTGCAATATGTCCCGCTTGGCGGCAGCGGTAGCAAACGATCCTTCTTGCCGCCTCTTGAGCTGCTGATTTCCCAGGCTGTTCTCGCCAAACTTGGGGTAGAGCTCCCACCCTCTCACTCTCTCCACCCTTACCCCTTGGAATCATCTTATCCGCCCCTGGGGATGGTCTGGTCTTAGGGTGGAAAGTCCGAGTGTCTCTGGAAGAGGCCGTCAGGTTCTCTGTAGCCAAGTATTTCTCCACACGATCCACAAGACCATCGGCCGTCTCTGGGTCTCCATGGCTTACCCACTTTTGGATGGCAGTAGGAAGAGCTCTCAAAAACCGATCCATTACAACACGTTCCACAATCTTTGGTGTGGACAAAGTCTCTGGCTGTAGCCACTTTCTGCTCAGGTGAATGAGATCATACATTTGAGACCTGGGGGGTTTTCCAAGCTGGAAAGTCCAGTTATGCACACGCTGAGCCCGGACAGCCAGGGTGACACCCAGCCTTGCCAATATTTCAGCTTTTAGCATCACATAGTCTTTTGCTTGGTTAGGCTCTAGGTCATAGTAAGCTTTCTGCGATTCACCAGTTAACAGAGGAGCCACTAGTCCAGCCCACTGCTCCTCAGGCCACTTTTCTCTTTCAGCGGTCCTTTCAAATGTGGTCAAAAATACCTCTGGATCATCCTCTCCAGTCATTTTTGTCAATAAACGACTCACCCCAAAGGACGCGGTATTAGTGGGACGGCTTTCCTCACTGGTCTGCGGACGTTGCTGCATTACTGCTTCCATCTGTTGTTGTAGTCTCTGCTCTTGCTTCTGCAACAGGTCTATGAAGCGGGCCTCAGATTGCTGTTGGGCTTGTTGCTGAGCCTCCAGACTCTGTTGTAAAGTTGCAAGGCTCTGTTGATGAGCTTGCTGCTGGGCTGCAAGGCTCCTTTGTAAACCTGCATTTGTCTGCTGTTGATTGGCATTTGCTAGAGCCAGCTGTTTCAGTATCTCAGTTACCGCATGATGCCATTGTGGGAAGGGATTTTCCGAAGTTCTGGGAACTGTGGGATGATCCTGAGCCCCCCACGGGTGCCCCTATGTACCAGGAATGTGATAGCCAGAACTCCCCTGAGAGTGGTGAGGACTCTCCGGAATTTCCCTTGTCAGTATTGGCAGGGGAGACTCAAGAAACTGGAGAGGAGCCCACCTCCTCAGACGAAAACCTACCGTCTGTGGAGTTTTCTGATCTTGAGGTTCACAGGGAAAACTTTGCCACAGAACAGTTGAAAGACCCCGCCCTAATAAAGGCACGGGAAAACGTAGTGAAAATAGATGGCGAGTTAGTGAACCCAGATAATACCGGCACTTACCCATACTTCAGCGTAGAGAAGGACCTACTGTATCGGGTGGCAAAAAGGGCAGAAGAAACCGTTGAGCAGCTTGTGGTGCCCAAACCTTACAGGAAGTTGGTGTTGGAGTTGGCCCATGGGCACATTCTTGGAGGTCATCTGGGGACAGAGAAAACCCAAGAGAGGGTATTACAGAGATTCTATTGGCCTGGGGTGATGAAGGACATAGAAAATTATTGTTCCTCCTGCCCTGTGTGTCAGAGGTCGGCCCCGATGCCACATTTCCGTAGCCCGCTGGTCCCTCTACCCATCATTGAGGTCCCGTTTGAGAGAATCGCAATGGATTTGGTAGGTCCTATAATCAAGTCCGCTAGGGGGCACCAGTACATATTGGTTATAATGGACTATGCCACCCGTTATCCAGAAGCGATCCCTCTCAGAAATACCTCGGCCAAAACCATAGCCAAAGAGCTATCTCTTGTTTTTAGCCGGGTGGGTATTTGTAAAGAACTGCTTACGGACCAAGGTACACCCTTTATGTCCCGGGTTATGAAAGAGCTGTGTAAATTGTTCAAAGTGACGCAATTGCGTACATCTGTGTATCACCCCCAAACCGATGGGCTGGTTGAAAGATTCAACAAAACCCTAAAACAAATGTTGAAGAAAGTGGTGGATAGAGATGGAAGGGATTGGGACTGTCTACTTCCTTATTTGATGTTTGCTATTAGGGAGGTGCCCCAATCCTCTACGGGATTCTCCCCCTTTGAGTTACTGTATGGGAGACACCCAAGAGGGCTGTTGGATATTGCCAAGGAAACTTGGGAAAGTGAGAGTTCTCCCCACAGGAGTGTGATTGAGCATGTCGCCCTGATGCAAGATCGAATTGCACAGGTAATGCCCATCGTGAAGGAACATTTGGCCCAAGCGCAGTTGGCACAGCAGAGAGTGTACAACCGTGGAGCCAAGACCCGTACCTTTTCCCCGGGGGATAGGATATTGGTACTTGTCCCTACGGTTGAAAGTAAATTCCTTGCCAAATGGCAAGGCCCCTACGAGATAATGGAAAAAGTGAGCGAAGTGAATTACAAGGTCAGACAACCAGGAAGGCGAAAGCCCGAACAGATCTATCACGTTAATCTGTTGAAAGCCTGGAGGGATAGAGAGTCCCTAGTCGCAGACACTTGGTCACCAGCTCAAACTGGTTGCGTGATTCCTGAGGTTGGAATCGCAGCCACCTTGTCACAACCCCAACAACAGGAGGTTAAGGAGTTTGTGCTTCGCAACAAGGAGGTATTCTCTGAGCTGCCGGGACAAACATCTGGGGTAGAGCATGACATTATTACCCCGCCCGGTGAAAGGGTGAAGTTAAAACCCTATCGGATCCCAGAGGCCCGACGGGAGGCAATACGGGAGGAAGTACAGAAAATGCTGAACTTAGGGGTGATAGAGGAGTCCCAAAGTGATTGGTCTAGTCCCATTGTGTTGGTGCCTAAACCGGATGGGAGCTGGCGATTTTGTAACGATTTTCGTCAGTTGAACAAAGTTACAAAATTTGACACCTACCCCATGCCACGTATAGATGAGTTGATCGACCGGCTGGGAACAGCCCGATACATGACGACTCTTGACCTCACAAAAGGGTATTGGCAAATCCCCCTGGCCAAGTCGGCCAAAGAGAAAACCGCATTTGTAACCCCAGACGGGGCGTTCCAATATAAAAGAATGCCGTTCGGGTTACAGAATGCGCCGGCCACATTCCAGCGGAAAATGGACCAGATGCTGAGGCCCCATCGGAAGTATGCTGCGGCTTACCTGGATGACATAATTGTCCATAGCACAGATTGGGCCTCACATCTGCCAAAAGTGCAAGCAGTCCTGGACTCTGTTCGGGAAGCAGGGTTTACGGCTAACCCCAAGAAGTGTACCATTGGGCAGGAGGAGGCCAAATATCTTGGGTACACCATTGGGAGGGGAGTAATAAAACCCCAACTCAACAAAGTCGAGGCCATCCAGAGTTGGCCACGTCCCAACAGCAAGAAGCAGGTACGAGCCTTTCTGGGAATCGCTGGGTATTATCGGCGATTCATTCCCCACTTTGCTTCTAAGGCTGTGCCCCTAACCAACCTGACGAAGGGGAAAGGGTCGGTCATGATTAAATGGACCCCCGAGGCTGAGGCAGCATTCCAATTCTTGAAACAAGCCTTATGTAGCCAGCCAGTGTTGTACTCACCCGACTTCTCTAGAGACTTTGTCGTACAAAGTGATGCGTCAGATGTGGGGTTAGGAGCAGTATTGTCCCAGGTCTGGAACGGGGAAGAGCACCCAGTCATTTACCTCAGCAGGAAGTTGAAGTCCCATGAGGTAAATTACGCCACCGTTGAAAAGGAGTGTTTAGCGGTGAAGTGGGCTCTAGATTCCCTTCGGTACTACCTGCTAGGTAGGCACTTTGACATGGTTACGGATCACGCTCCGTTAAAGTGGATGGCTCAAAACAAGGAAACAAATAGAAGAGTGAATAGGTGGTTCCTGGCCCTCCAGGAATTCAACTTCACAGTAAAGCATCGCCCTGGCGTTCAAATGGGGAATGTGGATGCTTTGTCTCGAGTACATGAATGCCTGATTGCTGGTGTTCCAACCCCGAGGTTAAAACAAGAGGGGGGGGTATGTGACAGCAGGAAGGTAAAGTCACCTGGTTGCATCCAGGGGGGTAGATATATTTCGCCCAGATTCAGGCTTTACGCCGACTTATACAGCTAGGTGGAGAGTTGTATAAGCCCAGCTGAGACTAGTGGGCTCATTGATGACTCATACCTCTAGGGAGAGGGCTGGGCGTCGTGCAGACAGGGAGTTGATGAGGCCAGCTGAAGCTTGTCAGCTCATTTAGGCCTCTATAAAAAAACTCCCAGATTCATTAGGTGTTAGCTCATGCCTGGAACCAGACCTGTGTGGACTGTCTAGGGAGAGTGAACCCCTGTGCGGTGAGAGAAAGCCTGTGTGGCTATATATTTGCTTGGACATTTAAAACCAGGGACTTAGGGACTAGGACAGCACTAGGCTGATCCCAGTTGTTAGTTAGGAAACCTGTATGTTTAGTCAGAGGTCAAGTTGACCAGGATTTATTTTGTTTATGTTTTTTTTTTTGCCTTGCTGTGTTTTTGTCACTGTAAATAGAAAATAAACCGCACCTTTTTGATTTTGAAAACCACAACCTCCGTCTGCTGGGCCTGTTTTTGGGTGGGGAGCCCATCCCGGGGGTCACACACACCCGCTGCCGAGCTAACCCCCTCACAATATATATATATATATATATATATACAGTATATGACAGTATATGACCATTGGAATAGGGTGCAGCCGGTGTATTGTAGGTAGGCAGGTCATCTTTAGATATAATTGACATTCAGGATGAAGATTCTCAGAGACTCAATTAATCAAAGAGAAAATGCAGCTGAATTACGTTGTGTGTGTTGCCGGCCGGCTTCTCACTGATCTCCTGCAGATTATAATTAATCCTGATTAGAGAGTGTTGGGGAAATGTTGTGCGGGTCGCAATCATGAGAAAACAAGATGATTATTCTCAGGAAATGAGAGGAAAAAGGTCAACTCGGGGTCTCCAAAGACACTTTAAATCTATTAACATTCATGGATGTTTTGTCTGTGACTCCATCATGGCTGCCATGTGTGACAAGACGGGCCTCCCCTCCCCCGGGCCCACACCGGTTGTATTGGCTCTGATAGTTAATGGTATCCAGGTCACCTCTGAGTATTTGGAAGTTGTCAGGAGAAGAATGTGATGGATCTAGTGGGACATTATGGGAGAGTGTGAGGACAGGTCATTATGTGACAATCTATAAATCTCTGACAGATATTCATGGCCGGTGTGGAGGAACGTAATGAAGAACGTTCGATGAGTCCGGACTGCTCTGCGGAGGGACACGGAGTCCATCCCACTTGTTTTCTATGACACAACATCAATCATCTGCAACATCAAACGTTTTCAAGGCGCCCAACAATGGTACTTGACCTCATTACTGCCAAGTCTACTGTCGTGGAAATACAGGTTCCATGCAGAGCATACAGCCTATATTTCCTGTGCTAAATAAGCACACACTTTAGATTCCATCTTTTTGCAATAATGTTGTCTTTAGCCTAAGTTCCACTTATCCGTCCCATACATTCCAAGAAGCAAGCATCACAAAGCTATGTTCTCATCTCCAGCATCCCAGCATGACTGCCTGGGAGCAGTGTCTCTCGCTCTTTTATTTAAATCCCAACAGGAAGTGATGTCACAGCATGTGATCTTCACTAAAGAAGTTACCAACAGGAAGTGATGTCACAGCATGTGACCTTCACACAGGGAAAATGACAATACAAGGACATCCCTTCCAACAGGGTGTCCCATACAATTCAGTACATGAATACCACTCACTCAAGAAATATAGCTTAAAGAATACAATAACATAATGGCTAAAGTCCTATGGGCATGTCCAGGCAGGGAGAGCGCGCATGCTCCCAGCAAACAAAGCCGTATTGCTTTAAAACATGGACGCTCTCCCCGGCTCTCACAACGCTCTCATATTACCGTTGATAGGAATCCTTATTCTGCGCTATTCCATAGAATAACGCATATTCAGATTATACTATTATTGAATGGGGGAGGGAGGCTATCTGCAGACGTGCGGTACGAATACCAATCAATGTTGATCAGACACAGCAGAGACAAGAGCACGCATCTGCCTATAACCAATGATGTCGTTGCAGAGCGGGCATATCCCCTCCTCAACGATCGTCCATGCTAATGCACAGAGGGCCCCCGTTGGCGGACATATCCGCACCCTTCAAACATCACACTCCAACCTGAAGACATCCCCTACCAGACGGGATTCAACCAGCCTCAGACTGCCCCAGCCAGCTCTTTAGAGCGGGCTGCAGAAGTACTAACACTGGATGACACTATGACAATACATATTAAATACATCTTCATAAAAATCTCCACAACACTACCGAGGAGCCACGCCGAGGCCCTCATCCCGCGATGTCTCCATATTTTATCTTATGATGGTGTCATATCCATGAAATGCACCTTCATCTTCCTCCATATTCATTCAACACCCTCCATGTGGATCATACCTCACTGAGAGCAGAAATAAGAAAGATGAGATTCGTACGATGGAAAGAGGAGAGTCCAGGAAGAGGAGATCCATACAATGGAAGGAGAGGAGACCAGAAAGAGGAGCTCCATATGATTGAAGGAGGAGAGTCCAGGAAGAGGAGATCCAAATGATGGAAGAAGAGGAGTCCAGAAAGAGGAGATCCATACAATGGAAAGAGAAGAGTCAAGGAAGAGGAGATCCATACAATGGAAAGAGAAGAGTCAAGGAAGAGGAGATCCATACAATGGAAGGAGAGGAGTCCAGGAAGAAGAGATCCATACAGTGGAAAGAGAGGAGTCCAGAAAGAGGAGATCCATAAATGGAAGGAGAGGAGTCCAGGAAGAGGAGATCCATACAATGGAAGGAGAGGAGTCCAGGAAGAGGAGATCCATTCAATGGAAGGAGAGGAGTCCAGGAAGAGGAGATCCATTCAATGGAAGGAGAGGAGTCCAGGAAGAGAGATTCATACTGTCCATAGTCGCTGCTCACCTCCATGTATGTTGCCATGCCTGTGTCTCCTCTCCCGCCCCGACAATGATGCCATCCTATCAGCAGAGCAGGTGGTGGGAGGAGATGGAGATCTGCACAGAGTAGTTTCCTGCTTATTAATATGATCCAGATCTGCAGCTACCGCTCCCTGCCCCAAACTCGCTCATCCATGTCTTAATGGACCTTGCTTTGTGAACTGATCCAAATCATTTGGATTATGGTGTGGGGGGAGGGAGGATTATGGTGTGGGGTTGTTTTTCGGGGCTTGGCCCCCTTAGTTCCAGTGAAGGGAACTCTTAAGGCGTCAGCACACCAAGACATTTTGGACAATTTCATGCTCCCAACTTTGTAGGAGGAGTTTGGGGATGGCCCCTTCCTGTTCCAACATGACTGCGCACCAGTGCACAAAGCAAGGTCCATAAAGACATGAATGAGCGAGTTTGGGGTGGAGGAACTTGACTGGCCTTGAACTTGACTAAACCCGATAGAACGCCTTTGGGATAAATTAGAGCGGAGACTGCGAGCCAGGCCTTCTCATCCAACATCAGTGCCTGACCTCACAAATGCTCTTTGGGAAGAATGGTCAAACATTCCCATAGACACACTCCTAAGGGTGGGCCAACTCAATATTGAACCCTACAAACTAAGACTGGGATGCCATTAAAGTTCATGTGTGTGTAAAGGCAGGTGTCCCAATACTTTTGGTAATATAGTGTATATATACATAGTTACATAGTTAGTCAGGTTAAAAAAAGACACAAGTCCATCCAGTTCAACCATAAAAAAATAAAAATAATAATAATATATCGTACAATCCCATATACCCAATTCTATACCCACAGTTGATCCAGAGGAAGGCAAAAAAAAACCCAGAAGAGCATGATCCAATTTGCTACAGCAGGGGAAAAAATTCCTTCCTGATCCCCCGAGAGGCAATCGGATATTCCCCGGATCAACTTTACCAATAAATGTCAGTACCCAGTTATATTCTGTACATTGAAGAAAGAATCCAAGCCCTTCTTAAAGCAATCTACTGATCTGGCCAGAACCACCTCTGCAGGGAGTCTATTCCACATTTTCACAGCTCTTACTGTGAAAAAACCTTTCCGTATTTGGAGGTGAAATCTCTTTTCCTCTAGACGTAAAGAGTGCCCCCTTGTCCTTTGTATTGATCGTAAAGTGAATAACTGAACACCAAGTTCACTATATGGACCCCTTATATATTTGTACATGTTGATCATATCCCCCCTTATTCTCCTCTTCTCAAGAGAGAATAAATTCAGTTCCTCTAATCTCTCCTCATAGCTGAGCTCCTCCATGCCTCTTATCAGTTTGGTTGCCCTTCTCTGCACTTTCTCCAGTTCCCCAATATCCTTTTTGAGAACTGGGGCCCAAAACTGAACTGCATATTCCAGATGAGGTCTTACTAATGATTTGAACAGGGGCAAAATGATATCTCTCTCTCTGGAGACCATACCTCTCTTAATACAAGAAAGGACTTTGCTCGCTTTGGAAACCGCAGCTTGGCATTGCATGCCATTATTGAGCTTATGATCTACCAAAACCCCCAGATCCTTCTCCACTACGGATCCCCCCAGTTGTACTCCCCCTAGTATGTATGATGCATTCATATTATTAGCCCCCAAGTGCATAACTTTACATTTATCAACATTAAACCTCATCTGCCACATAGTCGCCCAATTAGACAGAACATTGAGGTCGGCTTGTAAATTGGCGACATCCTGTAAGGACGTTATTCCACTGCATAGCTTGGTGTCATCTGCAAAGACAGAAATGTTACTTTTGATCTCAGACCCAATATCATTTATAAAGATATTAAAAAGTAAGGGTCCCAGCACTGAACCTTGGGGTACACCACTGATAACCTTGGACCATTCAGAGTAAGAATCATTAACCACGTCTCTCTGAATTCTGTCTTTTAGCCAGTTTTCTATCCATTTACAAACTGATATTTCCAATCCTGTAGACTTTACCTTACACATGAGCCGTGTGTGGGGAACTGTATCCAACGCTTTTGCAAAATCTAAGTATACCACGTCCACAGCCACCCCTTTGTCCAAGGTCTTACTTACCTCTTCGTAAAAAGAAATCAGGTTTGTTTGACAACTTCTGTCTTTCATGAATCCATGCTGTCTGTTGCTTAAATAGTTCTTTTCCAGCAAGAACTCATCCATGTGGTCTTTTATTAATCTGAATCTATATATACATATATATATATATTTTATTCCCTCTCTACTACAGGTCACATGTCTGAGAAAAGCTCTCTATCTGTATAGCTAGGAATCGTTGGCATATGTAACTGAAGAGCTAACAATCTAATCAGTATATGAAGAGCATTCACTTGATATAACCCCCCCCCCACACACACACACACACACACACACAGACTACAAAGGATAGGAGGATTGTACATGGATTACAAGGAAGGAGACATCGACCTTCATCACCTGAAATCCAATCAGCGGATGGAAAGTGAGGAGAGACTCTCCGGAGGGTTCTGGAAATTGACGGCGGTCACCTTTGTTCTGCCAATGGGGGAGAAGAGTCATTGAGGATTGGAGTGCGCAGACACGCACAGACAAGCTCAGGTCATGTGAACATACAACGCCGGTGACCCCGGACTCGCTGACATTGGGGGCCCAACACAAGTAACTCCATTACTCAAATGAAAAGACATTTCTATCACATTAGACCGACTCTGACATCACTAACCGGATAAATCTCTCTATGGGGACTCTGCAAGGAATGTGATGTCATGGAGTGACTGCACCCCCCATGTGGTGGAGGTTTGGGGGATGGGAAGCAGAGATGTCTTTATAATAATAATAACCCAAAATATTATGAAATAAATGAAAATGTGAGACATACAATGTACAGATACAAGGAACACACAACGTCTTCACTTATCAACTGCCACCATGGATGACTCATCAACTGCCACCATGGATGACTCATCAACTACCACCACGGATGACTCATACACTGCCACCATGGATGACTCATCAACTGCCACCATGGATGACTCATTAACTGCCACCATGAGTGACTCATCAACTGCCACCATGGATGACTCATCAACTGCCACCATGAATGACTCATCAACTGCCACCATGAGTGACTCATGAGCCCCCAGTGGAGTCTGCGGGTGTCTGGAAGGTAACAGAAGCTCCCAGTGGGATCTCCAGGAGTCTGGAAGGTAACAGAAGCCCTTGGTGGAGTTTCCGGGTATCTGGAAGGTGACAGAAGCCCCAAGTGGAATTTCCAGGTGTCCAGAAGATGACAGAAGCCCTCAGTGGAGTTTGAAGGTGTCTGGAAGATGACAGAAGCTCCCAGTGGAGTCTCCAGGTGTCCAGAAGGTGACAGAAGCCACCAGTGGAGTCTCCAGGTGTCCGGAAGGTGAAAGAAGCCCCCAGTGGAGTCTCCAGGTGTCTGGAAGGTGACTGAAGCCCCCAGTGAAGTCTCCAGGTGTCCGGAAGGTTATAGAAGCCCCCAGTGGATCGTCCAGGTGTCCAGAAGGTGAAAGAAGCCCCCAGTGGAGTCTCAAGGTGTCCGGAAGGTGATAGAAGCCCCCAGTGGAGTCTCCAGGTTTCCGGAAGGTGACAGAAGCCCCCAGTGGAGTCTCCAGGTGTCCAGAAGGTGACAGAAGCCCCCAGTGGAGTCTTCGGGTGTCCAGAAGATGACTGAAGCCCCCAGTGAAGTCTCCAGGTGTCTGGAAGGTGACAGAAGTCACCAGTGGTGTCTCCAGGTGTCTGGAAGGTGACAGAAGCCCCCAGGGGAGTCTCCAGGTGTCCGGAAGGTGACAGAAGCCCCCAGTGGAGTCTCCAGGTGTCTGGAAGGTGACTGAAGCCCCCAGTGAAGTCTCCAGGTGTCTGGAAGGTGACAGAAGCCCCCAGTGAAGTCTTCAGGTGTCCAGAAGGTGACAGAAGCCCTCAGTGGAGTCTCCAGGTGTCTAGAAGGTGACTGAAGCCCCCAGTGAAGTCTCCAGGTGTCCGGAAGATGACAGAAGCCCCCAGTGGAGTCTCCAGGTGTCCAGAAGGTTACAGAAGCCCCCAGTGGAGTCTCCAGGTGTCCAGAAGGTGACAGAAGCCCCCAGTGGAGTCTACAGGTGTCCAGAAGGTGACAGGAGCCCCCAGTGAAGTCTCCAGGTGTCCGGAAGGTGACAGAAGCCCCCAGTGGAGTCTCCAGGTGTCCGGAAGTTTACAGAAGCCCCCAGTGGAGTTTACAGGTGTCCAGAAGGTGACTGAAGCCCCCAGTGGAGTCTCCAGGTGTCCAGAAGGTGACTGAAGCCCCCAGTGGAGTCTCCAGGTGTCCGGAAGGTGATATAAGCCCCCAGTGGAGTCTCCAGGTGTCCGGAAGGTGATAGAGACATTGTGGTTGCAATAGGAGATTTCTTTCTAACACAAACTATGGAAATATTTCCTGGCCCTGGAATCCTATCTGCACACAAGCTCTGTCTGGGGTTAATTCCTGATTTTCAGCATTTTCCAACTAATGCTGAGAAAACCCAGAAATATATATACAGAATTGACATGAAGTGATACTAATGGGCAGCACAATGGCCTAATGGTTAGCAGTTCTGCCTAGCTGTACTCGTTTGTCAGGTCAAAACCCAACCAGAACACTGT
The DNA here is from genome assembly GCA_029206835.1 of Rana muscosa. Taxonomy (NCBI): domain Eukaryota; kingdom Metazoa; phylum Chordata; class Amphibia; order Anura; family Ranidae; genus Rana; species Rana muscosa. The sequence continues at coordinate 500,458,491 of CM055127.1, forward strand.
CTGCATGGAGTTTGCATGTTTTCCCTGTGCGGGTTTCCTCCTACACTCCAAAGACATACTGATAGGTTCATTGGCATTAGTGTATGTATGAGAGTTAGAGACTTTAGATTGTAAGTAGACATGTGCAATTCGTTTAGTTACGAATTCGTTATCCGTCAAAATTCGTTATATTCGTTGATTCGTAAACATACGAATGAACGAACGGTTCGATAACATTACAAACAAACAACGAATAATCTAAACGAACGAATATGGAAAACAAATAAAATACGAATTTAGTAAATTTGAAACAAACAAAAAACGAAAAAGTGAAAAACGAAAACATAAAAACAACGAAAACACAGAAAAAAGATAAGAAATAACGAAAATAAAAATGAACGAAAACGAGATATTACGAATATTCGAAAAACAAAACAACGAATAACGAACAAAGATCCATATTAACGAATATCAAAATGAACGGAAAAAAAATTACGAATCTTCGGAAAACGGAAATGAAAACAACGACAATTCGTAAAAACTTAAATTCTATTTCGTTAGTTCTGAATTAGTTCTGGACTTTGGCCAATGGCCAATAAGCTTGTCCCTTCCCCTGAAGAGGTCGTCTCTTCCCCCAATGAGCTTGTTTCTTATAGACATGTGCTATAATGTGTGTGTGTGTGTGTTTTTCTGTGTTAGACTGCAGTGCATTCCATCCAGAGTCCAGATAGGGTGTGGTTGGGTAGGTTGCACTGTTCTGTTGGATTTTGTGAGTACATTTTTTACTTGGGAGAGAGAAATTCTTTGTTTCTTAAGGATATTAGATTGAGATTCTAGAGTCTACATTCTAATTTATAATTTTATTTATGTAATATCTCTGACATATTGTATTTTTCTTCTTTGTCAGACTACATTCTAGACAGGGTGTGGGTGGTGTTTGATTTGTGAGTCATTCAAAGAGATTGATATAGAAATTATAAATTTCTTACTATTTCTATTACTCCTAGGATTTTCTAAAGTTCGTTTTTTTCCCTTTTCTGGGACTGTGTTTTATTATATTGCTGTCTGTCTGCCCCTACCTATTTTTTTTGTTGTGTTAGCCAGTGCCACTACTAGGCCAGCCCAGGCAGCATATACTACGTATTCATGGTAGGAGAAGTAGACTAGTATATATTTTTTTTTGCATGGACCGGTAAAATAAGAATACTCCAGTCCTCAATCCCTCCACTCTCAGTCACACCAACACCAACTCTCATACCAACACACTCACTAACACCAACATTCTCACTTACAAGACTCACACGTCCATTCTCACTCCCAGACATTCCATAGTTGCCAACATTGCAAAAAAAAAATCCGTGACACTTTTTCACGTGTAGGCGGAGCCTTGGTATATTTAGGGGGTGGGGCATTCATTTGAAGGTGTGTTATACTTTAGGAGAAAAAAGTGGCGCACGAAGCGTGGGCGTGGTTTACGCGGGTAGTGGGAGTGGCTTAAATGAGCGTGGCTCAAAGGGGGTGTGGTTAAAGTCTGAGATGAATGAGGGATGAAGGGAGAAAGAAAGAGGGAGGGAAGGAAAGAGAAGGAAGGATGGAAGGACAGCAGGCCCAGATCCTACACCACAATAGAAATATGTGTATTCCAGAGTTTAACAATCAACAGATAAAGATAATCCAAACATCTGGTGTTAGCTCTTTAATCATCCCGGCACCATGGTTGTTAGGGTGTCAGGATGACTGAAGTGCATTATTTCTCTTATTACATTTTAATATAAAATGAAATCATTCAACTCACCAAAATGCCGAATCAGTGGAAGCCCCGAGTGTGTCACCTGCCACGTCGCCTGCCACCAGATGCCATCAGGTGTCCACAGGGGTGTCCCTCCTTACATCAGGCGTCCCCAGAGGAGTCCCTCCTTACATCAGGCGTACCCAGCGGAGTCCTTCATTACATCAGGTGTACCCAGAGGAGTCCCCCTTACATCAGGCGTCCCCAGCGGAGTCCCCCCTTACATCAGGCGTCCCCAGCGGAGTCCCCCCTTACATCAGGCGTCCCCAGCGGAGTCCCCCTTACATCAGGCGTCCCCATCGGAGTCCCCCTTACATCAGGCGTCCCCAGCGGAGTCCCCCCTTACATCAGGCGTCCCCATCGGAGTCACCCCTTACATCAGGCGTCCCCAGCGGAGTCCCCCCTTACATCAGGCGTCCCCAGCGGAGTCCCCCCTTACCTCAGCCGTCCCCAGCGGAGTCCTCCCTTACCACAGGCGTTCCCAGCGGAGTCCCCAGTTACCACAGGCATCCACAGCGGAGTCCCCCCTTAACCACAGGCGTCTCCTGTCTCGGCCACCATTATTGTTTCCCCTTCCCCGAAGGGGAACAAAATAGAGGCGGAGCCGACAGTGTGGCTGCAAAAAAAATTAAAAATTAAGCTGTGGCGCTGCCGACCCCCGCCCCTTTCCATTACAGACAGACCTGCAGCGGGGCGGGGCGGGGCGGGGGGGTGGCCGGCCGGCCAGCCAAAACACAGATGTAGTACAATAGAAGATAAAGCTGCTGCGGCGCCGCCCACCCCCGGGGAGGTGCGGGGTGTGGGCGGCGCCGCAGCGGCTTTATTTTCTATTGTACTACATCCGTGTTTTGGTCTTCTTGAACATGGCGGCCGGCCGAGACATTGTCTCCGCCAGCCGTGGACCTCTAGCGGCGGCGGCCTGCGGCGTCCAAATTCGGGGAAAACGGGAAAAATCGGATTGGCCGGGACATTGGCCGGGACAAAATAAATCCGGGAAAAGGGTTTGAATCCCGGGAACGTCCCGGCCAATCCGTGACTGTTGGCAACTATGACATTCTAATTGCAATAAAACCACCAAACCACACAAAAACAACTACAAAAACCACAATATCACTCTCTGCACTGCTCTCTGCTCCTCCCTCACCACACCACTTACACCCTCTCAAAATGGCGTACAGGGGCGGAGGCTATAGCCGCTTGTTGAAAACGAAACTAAAATACGAGTTTGCGAATGGCCGCGATGTATTTACGGGAGTACGAATGCATTCGAAGCACGTGGACGTATTTTAGTTTCATTTTCAACACGCGGCTATAGCCGCGTGTTGAAAATAAAAATAACTAGTAACGCGAGATTGCGAATGACCGCGCCGAGATGTATTTACGAAAGTATAAAAAAATTACGAATCCATTCGAAGCACGGTAGTAGACACGAATCAAGGAAAACAAAACAATGTTACGAATCAACAGAAACGGCAGAGTAGTGTACAGAAAAACGAAAATTATTATCTAACAAAATTACGAATTACGAATCGTTCAGTATCAACGAAAATCAAACTGTTACGAAAGTACGAAAATAACTTAAACAGAAATACGAATCATTCAATATCAACAAAATTACGAATTTCAAATCAACGAAAATAACTTAGACAGAACTACGAATCATTCAGTATCAACGAAAATTAAACTGTTACGAACATACGAACGAGTCCGAATAGGAAAACTCGCGTCTTACGAAATTACGAATCTTTACGAACATATGGAACGAGACGAAACGAAACGATAGGAAACTAATTTTTTGGTTGTGCACATGTCTAATTGTAAGTAGGGATGAGCTATCTGTTCGAGTCGAACATGAGTTCGACTCGAACATCGGCTGTTCGATCGTTCGACGAAGATCAAACATTATGGGGCGTTCGCGCCAAATTCGAGTGGCGCCTCACGCCCCATAATGCACTGCGTCATTGCAGTGCATTGCTGGCTGATGATTGGCCAAGCATGCACTAAAACCCGCATGCTTTGGCCAATCACAGCACTGTCAGCAAAGAGAGCCATAATTGGCCAAAGGCAGGGTGCCTTTGGCCAATTATGGCTCAGGGGGTTAAGTCCACGCCCCACCCTATATAAGGCCCCCTGCACGTCAGTCTTGTGTAGTGTGTTCCTGGCGGAGAGAGAGAGAGTGTAATTTCATTTACTTTGAGCAGGCAGGTAATTCAGTCATCTGCAGTGCATAAAATATATATACTGTCTCCTACATATATATCCACTGCATCCAGTCTAACCAATCCTATATCTGACTGCAGGCCATTCCTGGTGTACTTTTTCTAGTAAACTTCAGGCAGTGTTTTGCTCTTCTAATTTTACAGTATGTCTGGAAGGCCACCAAGGAGAGGCAGACGCTCACAGGCCACTAAAAGAGGGCAAGCAGGCTTTGTGTCTACAGCCAACAGTGCTGGTCGTGGAAACGGTGCATCCTCAGCACGTGGCCGTGGATTACGCTTGTCCTTTTTTTCGGCAGCTGGCCGTGTTGAGCCACAACATGCAGAAGAGTTGGTAGAGTGGATGACAAAGCTGTCCTCATCCTCCTCATCCTCTGTCACCGAGGCTCAGAGTACTTTGGCTTCCAATGCAGCTGCCAAAGTGGCCTATTCCATCGGCTCAATGTCATCAGTTACTCCTTTCCTAGCCCCACTATTATGTCCTGAGGAGTCCCCTGAACTGTTCGACCACAGTGTTGGGTACATGCTGCAGGAGGATGCGCAGCGTTTTGATGGCTCTGATGATGGTACCCAGCTTGTGGAAGGCAGTAACGTGAGCCCAGAGAGAGGGGGTGCCCAAGAAGGACATCCAACTGGCAGTCATGTTCCCCCAGCTGCAACAGTGATGAGGAGGGAGGGGATGATGAGGTCACTGACTCTACTTGGGTGCCTGATAGTAGAGAGGAGGAGGAGGGGGAGGCACATCTCCAATGAGGCAGCATGCCCTCCAGGGGCCAGCTTAAGGGCAGCCAACCGACTGCATCACACCGCAAAGCTCTGCATGTGCAGGGCGCTGCTGACTCCGCACGTTTTTCCAAAAGTTCTTTGGTGTGGGCCTTTTTTGAGACGTGTGCAGCAGATCGCACCGTTGCTGTTTGCAACATATGTCTGAAGCGTATCAAGCGTGGCCAAAACAGCAGCCGCTTGGGCACCACATGCTTGACCAGACATATGTCGAACTCCCATGCCGTCCGTTGGCAACAGTACTTAAAAGACCCACATTAAAAAACAAGGCAGACCTCTCCTTGCTCCTCATCAGCTGGGGTCTCCAACCAAAAAATTTGCTCCCAGCCATCCACATGCTCAGCGGCTGAATGCTAGCTTGGCTAAATTGCTAGCACTCCAACTGCTGCCTTTTCAGCTGATAGACTCGGCCCCCTTTCGGGAATTTGTGGAATGTGCGGTACCTCAGTGGCAGGTTCCCAAATGCCACTTTTTTTCACGGAAGGCGATTCCGGCCCTCTACCGGCATGTGGAAGGCAAAGACTTGGCCTCGTTGGACAGGGCCGTCAGTGGTAAGGTGCATATTACTGCTGACTCATGGTCCAGCAGGCATGGACAGGGACATTACCTTTATTTCACGGCGCACTGGGTAACTCTCATGGCAGCTGGGAAGGATGCAGGACAGGGTGCAGTATTGTTGGAGCTTGTTCCGCCACCACGCCTCCAAAATGCTGGTAGTGGTGATTCTGATACACCTCTCTCCTCCACCCCCTCATCTTCTTCTTCCTCCATGGCCTCTTCCCTGTGCAGATTTGTCCTCGGAACCAGCGGTGCTCCGTAGGCGTTCAAGGGGCTACGCAAGCACTTAATCAAAAAGATGCCATGCGGTGCTTGAGTTGGTCTATTTAGGGGACAGGGGCCACACTGGGGCAGAGATTCTGTCAGCTCTGCAGGGGCAGGCTCAGAGGTGGTTGATGCCTCGCCAGCTTCAGCCAGGAATGGTTGTATGCGACAATGGCACCAACCTCCTCTCCGCCCTCCGACAGGGACACTTGACCCATGTGCCCTGTTTGGCTCACGTCCTAATTTGGTGGTGCGGCGGTTCTTGTGCGGGTACCCGGGCTCACAGGATCTCCTGAGGCAGGCCAGGAAAGTCTGTGGGAATTTCCGCCGGTCATATAATGCCAGTGCTCGGCTGGCTGACCTCCAAAAGGAATGCAACCTGCCCAAGAACCGCCTCATCTGTGACATGCCCACCAGGTGGAACTCAACGTTGGCCATGCTGCAGTGGCTGCACACGCAGCAGAGGGCAATCAATGAGTACCTGACCTTATTGGGCAGGATTAATATTTTTAAAATGATATTCCTGCCACGATTTCTGTATGTATTGGGTAATTCATCAATATATGTCACTAAGCTTAAATTTAAAGAAATAGACTCCATCCTTACTTCCTTTTTGTGGAGGGGGGGAGTAGTCAGGATTGCCAAGACCACCCTCCAGTTACCGGTACTGGAGGGCGGATTGGCCTTACCCTGTCTCCACACCTATTATATTGCCTCACAATTAGCTCATGCACATTGGTGTTTTTTCCCTGAAGCCAACAACGCAGCCACTGCCTTGGAGGCTGCTATCCTTACCTCCTATGAATCCCTGCAGAACCTGATTTATCGTCTGTCCCTTAGAGGGCGGGAGGGTACGAGTGTCCTGGCAATGACTATAAGGCTTATTAAGCTAACAAAACTACAGTCGCTCGCTGACAATAATACTTACTCGCCGAACACTCCACTCTGGGGGAACCCAACTCTACCAGAGTTCTTCCGCAGATCTGAAGGGGGATTCTGGTCGAAAAGGGGGGTAAAACTATTTTGCATTTATTCTCAGACAATGTGTTTCGTTCTTTTGATGAATTTCGTAGAGATTACAATCTACCACGCACAGCTTACTTCCTCTACCTACAGATATGCCACACTGCAGCAACGCAGTTTGGTCTTCGCAACATATCTATTCAGCTCTCCCCACTGGAACGTATGTTGACCGACTCCTCTCACACCAAGCTAGTTTCTACATACTATAGGTCCCTTCTGCATTCCACAACTCAAAGGCTGAGCAAGACGGCTGCCAGCTGGAGAGCTGATATCCCTGAGCTGACGGAGGAAATCTGGCAGGAGCTTTTGCCCCTCCAGGTTCCCTCTGTCATCTCTTCTCGTGACAAGGTAATACAAACTAAATTGTTATACAGATCCTACTTTACTCCATGCTTACTATTTAAACTGAATAGATTGCCCTCTGCATTGTGCTCTCGTTGCGGCATGGCTGATGTTGCGTCCTTTCATTTAATGTGGGAGTGTCCTCCGATCAGGCAGTTCTGGTCGGAGGTCACGGCCTTCATTAGTTCATTGACACAATTACCTAATGTATGTAATCCTTTAAGGTGTTTACTGGGCTATATTGATGATGATAGTATATCCGAGAATACACAAACATTTCTGAGAATAGTATTGTTTTATGCTAAGAAAGCAATAACCTTCCATTGGAAGTCTCCATCCTTGCCCACTATTGCCTTCTGGCTCACAAATATTAACCATGCTGTATCATTATACAAACTGACATATGAGGCTAGAGGGTGTCCAAAAAAATTCAGGAAGGTTTGGGGCTACTGGGTTGATTCTGAGAGCACCGTCTCTCCTGCTCCTTAAAAATGTGACTGAATATTGTCTTCCTGATATATGCCAATTGTTTACCAGCTTTCTAGAAAACATTTTTTTGCACTGTACTGGATTGGGCGATGTTCGCTCCATGTGTGTCTGTTTGTTGTCTATTGTATGTCTTGTTTTGAAAAAAAACTTAATAAGAATTTACCTTTAAAAAAATAAAATCAATGAGTACCTGTGCGACTATGGCACCAGGACAGGGTCAGGGGAGCTTGGTTTTTTTTTCACCACGCCAGTGGCTCATGATCAAGGATGCATGCACTGTCCTGTCACCATTTGAGGAGGCCACGAGGATGGTGAGCAGTGACAGTGCATGCATCAGTGATACTGTCCCTCTTGTCTAACTGTTGGAGCAAACACTGTGTGGAATAAGGGACAGGGCACTTGAGGCAGAACAGAGGGAGGAAGAGGAGGACTTCCTTACCTCTCAAGGCCCCCTTTATCCAGACAGTATTCCTGCGGGCCCGTCGATCTCACAGGAAGAGGAGGAGGAGTATGAGGAGGATGAGGATTGTGTCAGCATGGAGGTTAAGCCTAGCACTCAGCATCAGCAGCAGTCTACAAGGGATGGTTTTTAGTCCCCAGAAACCCATGGACTTGTACGTGGCTGAGAGGAGGTGGCTGCGGATCATGTCGTCCTTAGTGACCCAGAGGACTCCGGACCGAATGCCTCAGCAAACCTGCGCTGCATGGCCTCCCTGATCCTGCAAAGCCTGCGAAAGGACCCTCGGATTCGTGGTATCAAGGAGCGGGATCATTACTGGCTGGCAACCCTTCTTGATCCACGTTACAAGAGTAAGGTTGCGGAGCTTATCCAGCCGTCGCAGAGGGAGCAGAGGATGAAACATCTTCGGGAGGCCTTGCAGAAAGGTTTGTGCAACGCGTTTCCAGAGCCTGGGAGGTTACAATTTCTTGGTCCTGGACAACGTGTTGCTGAGGCTTTGGTCAGTCACAGAAGGAATGGTGGAGAAGGTGGCCGTCTGACCGATGCGTTCAGACAATTTTTTAGTCTGCAGTCCCAAGGTCTGATCGGTTCCAGCAACCATTGCCAGCGTCTGATTTACATGATGCAGGAATACCTAGGGGGAAGATCAGACTTGGAGACCTTTCCAACCAAAAATCCACTGGATTACTGGGTCTTGAGGATGGATCACTGGCCAGAGCTTGCACAGTATTGTAAGGTACCTGTGATAGGTAGAAGAAGGAGAAGAAGAGGGTCGGATAAAACCTCTTTCCAAGTTGTCTTTTACGTATTCCTGCATGGATTTTTGTTCAGGCAAAGACAGGGGATAGGTCCTTCTTTTGGGAAGAGGTGCTCCAGGAATCAATTTAATTGCACAGTCAAAAGAACGATGTGGAGGTAAAACCTCTGCCTTTTGCTTGCAAAATACGTCTGCAAACACATGGTATTCAGAAGGCAAGGTAGGTGGGATGGCCACGGAAGCCAACATACAAGCAGAAAGTCTTTTGGGTTGAGACAAACAGTTTGAATGACAGAACGACCCCCAAGAGGTTAGTTCTCTATTTTCCCAATCAAAAGAAGGGTTATGTTGTTGTAACCATGGGTAACCAAGGATAACGGGAAGAAGTGGAGAATCAATAAGAGACAAGACAACTTCCTCTTTATGGAGTACGCCTACCTGAAGGGTGATTGTCATAGTCTCAAATTTTACAATGCCATCTCCCATGGGTTGCCCATTCACGGTGGTAATGTTCAGGGGTCTAGATTTTGGAACAAATGGGATATTATTTTCTTTAGCAAAAGTGTAGTCCAAGAATATGCCAGCAGCTCCAGAATCCACAAAAGCCTCACAGGAGACAAGTTTAGAGGGTAAATGGATAATTGCAGGAACAGTAATCTTGGTCTTGGAGGATATACCTGTAAGGTCTAAGCCAGATCCTCCAACACTGGTTAGACCCTGCCTTTTACTGGATGGGAAGGGCAGACAGATAATAAATGTCCTTTAAGTCCACAGTATAGGCATAGGCCCAATGCACGCCTCCTTTGTTTCTCCGACTCAGTTAGGTGAAGACGTCTTACATCCATGGGTTCCACAGGTGCCTGGGGTTCAACTGAGATTTCAGGTTCTGGCTGAGGTGGTGCTTGGAAGTTAGGGGCCAAACGGTAGACTGGCCGAGGAAACTTGCGAGTTCTAAGTCTCTCTTGGCACCTTTCATGATACCGGACATCCAGACGAACACAGAGCTCTATGAATTTCTCTAGGTCTTCTGGGGAATCTTTATAGACTAATTTGTCTTTGATGCGATCTGCAAGACCTTTTCGGAAGGCTGCACGTAATGCCCTTGAGTCCCAATTAGTCTCAGCAGCAAGGGTACGAAACTCAATAGCATATTGTGCCACAGACCTGGTGCCTTGTTGCATGTCCAAGAGTGAGTACTCAGCTGCAGAAGCTCTATCTGGCTTGTCAAATACAGTCTGGAGAGAAGCCAGAAATTTGTCAGCGTCTTGCAGCACAGGATCATTGCGTTCCAGATAAGGAGAGACCCAGGCCAGGGCCTTCCCCTTTAACAAGGAAATTACAAAAGTCACCTTGGCAGACGAAGTGCTAAAGGTCCCAGGGTTGTTGTGGAAATGCAAATGGCAAACATTTAAAAAGCCTCTGCAGTCCTCAGTATCACCACCAAATTTGTCAGGCATAGGAAGTTTGGGTGGTACAGAAGAGGCGGGTTGGATCGTAGCAGGAGTAGGATCGTTGCAGAGGAAGCAGGCAAACAAGATTTAAGCATAGTACAAAGTTCATCTAACTTGGTGTCCAGGGAAGAAAGATGCTGTTCATGAGCTCCAATCAATTGTCCCTGACGTGAAATCGCCTTAACAATCTCAGCAGGGTCCACTGTCATTGTAGCCCGTTTGTAATGTAAGGTACCTGTGATAGGTAGTGTCCGAAGTGGAACTTGTGTGCTGAGGATTCAGGCGAAAACATAGTCAGGCAGATTAGGTTGGCAACAGATCAGGCAAAACGGTACACAATCGAAATCCAGAGAGTGGTCAGGCAGGCAAAGGTCATACACGAGCTGGCAGTGAAGTAAAAAATCAGCAGGCTAGAGAGTAGTCAGCAATTCAGGCAGAAGTTCAACATGAAAATCAAGATCAAACAGCAGTCACAACACCCAGGGAGCTATTCCACACAAACGGGCGCTGAGAGATAGCATCACTTCCTTTTTATGGGCTGCTTTGATTGAAAATTGTCCACAGCTGGCAGCAGGTGGGGCTAGTGAGTCCAAGGTAATGCTTAATACTGAGAGGACGTTTCCAAAAGTCCAGATCTCCTCCATAGCACAACAGGTAAGGCTGCAGCTGTGGGACCAGGAAGATCCCGGTCCAAATACACCCAGGTACATGACAAGTATGCAATTGAGCTACTGGCCTGTCCTGCACCCAGCTTTCTTTCGGAACACACATTCTGTGCTGCTGGAGGCTTTGTAACCGATCAAAGAGTGCGCCTGTCCACAGACTCGGTTGATCGGCTCACCTTCATAAAAATGAATCAGTCTTGGATCACCAGCTACCAAGCACCTGATGCTGATGTGTTTTTTTTTTCCTTTTTTCTTGTCTGATGCTGATGCTGATGTAATCGATAATTTTTTTAATGAATGTGAGATCCCTTGAAGACTGCCTATGCTGATGCTGAGTGACTATCCTGTTATGCTGAGTGACTATCCTATTCCTCCTCAATGTTCATGTTGATAGCTTCTAAGAAAATGTTTGGTTCTGGGCACCACCACCAGTGCCTAAAGTCCAATTTTTCTGCCCCTGTTAAACGGGGGCATGTAATTAAATATTTTGCTGTAATATTTTGCAGCAGGGCTCGTTCCTGCGCTCAACTAGAGTATCTGGGAGAGGTTGCAGTGTCGTGACACCAGCACCAGTGCCTAAAGCCCAATTTTTCTGCCCCTGTTTAACAGGGGCGTGTAATTAAAATTTTTGCTGTAATATTTCGCAGCAGGGCTTGTTCCTGCGCTCAACTAGAGTATCTGTGAGGCTTTACAGTGTTGTGTCACCACCACCACCGCCGCCTAAGGCCCAATTTTTCTGCTCCTGTTTAACAGGGGCGTGTAATTACAATGTTTGATCTAATATTTCCCAGCAGGGCCCGTTCCTGCGCCCACCAAGAGTAACTGTGAGGGCTTACAGTGTTGCGTCACCACCACCACCTAAGGCCCAATTTTCTGCAGAGTATATAGGGCAGGCCGTATAGTATATATACTTTCAAACATCCAACTTACAAACGACTCCTACTTACAAACGGAAGGATACAACTGGAAATGAGAGGAAATCTACCCCTGGGAAGGGAAATTCTCTACTGTAAGAGTTAATATGGGAAAAAAGTGTCTCCTCTCTACTGATGCTTTATCACCAATTCTTGTTTCCCTTAAAAAACCCAAATTTTCAAAAAAAATTGTCATTGGGACGGAAAGTGAGGTGAAATGTTCTGAACAGGGGCACAGACAGCAAAACAAATGTTACAGGGGTGATAACTCTTCCCTATGTTTTCCAAAAAGCTTAAAAATAGATTTTTTGGCTGGAGCTACACTTAAACAATGTACCTGTTCAAAATTACAAACAGATTCTACATAAGAACAAACCTACAGTCCCTGTCTTGTATGCACCGCCTGTATACTGCAGTTCAGAGTATATAGAGCCTGGGGGCCCCACACCTTTCCTTTTTTTAATTTGGGTTCGGGGTTCCCCTTAATATCCATACAAGACCCAAAGGGGCTGGTAATGGGCTGGGGGGGGGGGGGTACCCATGCCCCACTTTTCTCAATGATTTTCATCCATATTACCGGGACCAGACATTACATTAAAGCCGCAAGCAGTTTTAAATGACTTTTTTTCCATTAGAAATGTCATTTTGTGCAGGGACAGTTCTAAACACGGGAAACACGTGGCACTTCACAGGCATACTATACACACCCCCCAGGTACGATATTTAAAGGAATATTTTACTTTTTTTTTCACTTTAAGCATCATTAAAATCACTGCTCCCAAAAAAACTGCCATTTATAAAACTTATTTTTGCATTGATACATGTCCCCTGGTGCAGAACCCGTGTTCCCAAACACTCCCCTGGGGCAGGACCTGGGTCCCCAAACACTCCCCTGGGGCAGGACCCGGGTCCCCAAACACTTCCCTGGGGCAGGATCCGGGTCCCCAAACACTCCCCTGGGGCAGGACCCGGGTCCCCAAACACTTCCCTGGGGCAGGATCCGGGTCCCCAAACACTCCCCTGGGGCAGGACCCGGGTCCCCAAACACTCCCCTGGGGCAGGACCCGGGTCCCAAAAACACTCCCCTGGGGCAGGACCCGGGTCCCCAAACCCTTTTTAGGACAATAACTTGCATATTAGCCTTTATAATTAGCACTTTAGATTTCGAACATTCGAGTCCCATAGACTTTAACGGGGTTCGAATGTTCGCGGGAACTTTCGGTCCGTTCGCAGGTTCTGGATGTGAACCGAACCAGGGGGGGGGTGTTCGGCTCATCCCTAATTGTAAGCTCCTGAGGGCAGGGACTGATGTGAATGGATAATATACTGTATATGTATAAATTGTCAGCGTTCTATAAAATATATATATAGTAATATCTGCATTGCACATCCTCCCCCGACCTCCATCCCACAGAATGAACACATGGCTCTGATTCCATCATTAGTATGGTGTTCTTGGAGGGGCCCCCAGAGATCGGCTCCAGTAATGGTTGGAGGGGCCCCCAGAGATCGGCTCCAGTAATGGTTGGAGGGGTGCGGAGAGGAGCCGTTTGATGTTCAGAGATGGAGAGAATTATTCCCTCTTCTGTGTTCCTTTATGATGTCCCAGAGACGCCGGCGTGATTAATAGTGAATTTCTCTCTGCCGCGCGGCGTCTCATCTCTGTTTCTACAGTGCGGTGTGAGAGGACGGCACGGAAATTCTTCTTCCGGCTATGAAATAAAAAAATGATTTACACGATGTATTCGAGACAGACAGTAGAAGGAGGTATACACTCACCGGCCACTTTATTAGGTACACCTGTCCCATTACTCGGTAACACAAATTGCTGATCAGCCAATCACATGGCAGCCACTCAATGCCACTCAATGCATTTAGGCCTCTAGACGTGGTGAAGACGACTTGCTGCATCAGAATGGGGAAGAAAGGGGATCTCGGTGACTTTGAACGTGGCGTGGTTGTTGGTGGCAGACGGGCTGGTCTGAGTATTTCTGGGATTTTCACACACAACCATCTCTCAGGAACACAAAGAATGGTGGGGGAAAGAGAAAATATCCAGTGAGCGGCAGTTGTGTGGAGGAAAATGCCTTGTTGAGGTCAGAGGAGAATGGGCAGACTGGTTCCAGATAATAGAAAGACAACAATAACTCAAATAACCTCTCGTTACACCCAAGGTATGCATAATATCATTTCTGAACGCACAACACATCCAACCTTGAAGCAGATGGGCTACAGCAGCAGAAGACCACACCGGGTGCCACTCCTGTCAGCTAAGAACTGGAAACTGAGGCTACAATTGGCACAGGATCACCAACATTGGACAATAGAAGATTGGAAAAACGTTGTCTGGTCTAATGAGTCTGGATTTCAGCTGCGACATTCAGATGGTCGGGTCAGAATTTGGCGAATGGATCCATCCTGCCTTGTATCACCGGATCGGGCTGATGGTGGGGGTGTAATGGTGAGGGGGATGGGGTATCACCGGTTCAGGCTGGTGGTGGGGGTGTAATGGTGAGGGGGATGGGGTATCACTGGTTCAGGCTGGTGGTGGGGGTGTAATGGTGTGGGGGATGGGATATCACCGGTTCAGGCTGGTGGTGGGGATGTAATGGTGTGGGGGAAGGGGTATCACCGGTACAGGCTGGTGGTGGGGATGTAATGGTGTGGGGGGGAGGGGTATCACCGGTTCAGGCTGGTGGTGGGGGTGTAATGGTGTGGGGGGTGGTGTATCACCGGTTCAGGCTGGTGGTGGGGGTGTAATGAAGTGGGGGATGGGGTATCACTGGTTCAGGCTGGTGGTGGGGGTGTAATGGTGTGGGGGATGGGATATCACCGGTTCAGGCTGGTGGTGGGGGTGTAATGAAGTGGGGGATGGGATATCACTGGTTCAGGCTGGTGGTGGGGGTGTAATGGTGTGGGGGATGGGGTATCACCAGTTCAGGCTGGTGGTGGGGGTGGAATGGTGTGGGGGATAGGGTATTACCGGTTCAGGCTGGTGGTGGGGGTTTAATGGTGTGGGGGATGGGATATCACCGGTTCAGGCTGGTGGTGGGGGTGTAATGGTGTGGGGGATGGGGTATCACCGGTTCAGGCTGGTGGTGGGGGTGTAATGGTGTGGGGGGATGGAATATCACTGGTTCAGGCTGGTGATGGGGTTGTAATGGTGTGGGGGATGGGATATCACCAGTTCAGGCTGGTGGTAAGGGTGTAATGGTGTGGGGGATGGGGTATTACAGGTTCAGGCTGATGGTGGGGGTGTAATGGTGTGGGGGATGGGCACACTTTGGGCCCCCCATGGTTTAAACCCCACGCCTACCTGAGTATTGTTGCTGACCATGTCCATCACGTTTTTGGGGTTGACATGGCTAAACCAGGTTTCGGAGAAATTATCACAAAGACTACAAATTAGCCGGTTAGTTGCCACCCAGCACAGATAAATTTACTAGTAGCCGTGTTTAGGACAAAGGGGCCACATAGATGTTCTTGTTTCGGTAATATTCCCTATAACAGGATGGGGCATGAAAATGGAGGAATGATATTTCCCGGGATAGAGAAGTGCTGGAAGAGATATCGGTGGAAGACCCATCATATGACGAGGAGGTGGAAGGTCCATCAGGTGACGGGGAGGTGGAAGGTCCATCAGGTGATGAGGAGGTGGAAGGCCCATCAGGTGATGAGGAGGTGGAAGGTCCATCAGGTGACGGGGATGTGGAAGGTCCATCAGGTGACGGGGATGTGGAAGGTCCATCAGGTGACGGGGATGTTGAAGGTCCATCAGGTGATGAGGAGGTGGAAGGTCCATCAGGTGATGAGGAGGTGGAAGGTCCATCAGGTGACGGGGATGTGGAAGATCCATCAGGTGACGGGGATGTGGAAGGTCCATCAGGTGACGGGGATGTGGAAGGTCCATCAGGTGACGGGGATGTGGAAGGTCCATCAGGTGACGGGGATGTTGAAGGTCCATCAGGTGACGAGGAGGTGGAAGGTCCATCAGGTGACGGGGATGTGGAAGGTCCATCAGGTGATGAGGAGGTGGAAGGTCCATCAGGTGAGGAGGAGGTGGAAGGTCCATCAGGTGACGGGGATGTGGAAGGTCCATCAGGTGACGGGGATGTGGAAGGTCCATCAGGTGACGGGGATGTGGAAGGTCCATCAGGTGACGGGGCTGTGGAAGGTCCATCAGGTGACGGGGATGTTGAAGGTCCATCAGGTGACGAGGAGGTGGAAGGTCCATCAGGTGACGGGGATGTGGAAGGTCCATCAGGTGACGGGGATGTGGAAGGTCCATCAGGTGATGGGGATGTGGAAGGTCCATCAGGTGACGGGGATGTGGAAGGTCCATCAGGTGATGAGGAGGTGGAAGGTCCATCAGGTGATGAGGAGGTGGAAGGTCCATCAGGTGACGGGGATGTGGAAGGTCCATCAGGTGACGGGGATGTGGAAGGTCCATCAGGTGACGGGGATGTGGAAGGTCCATCAGGTGACGGGGATGTGGAAGGTCCATCAGGTGACGGGGATGTTGAAGGTCCATCAGGTGACGAGGAGGTGGAAGGTCCATCAGGTGACGGGGATGTGGAAGGTCCATCAGGTGACGGGGATGTGGAAGGTCCATCAGGTGATGGGGATGTGGAAGGTCCATCAGGTGACGAGGAGGTGGAAGGTCCATCAGGTGATGGGGATGTGGTAGGTGTACCGTGGGAGCCGCCATAACTCTATACAAATGATTCCAAGAAACAAACCCCTTTGTTGGGTTCTGTGTGTCGGGTAATATACAGGAAAGCTGATGACATTTCTGTACAGTGGAGTCTCTACTCTAATATGGGGGCCCCAGACCCAGGAACATAAACTGATTGGCCAGAACATTCTGACCACTGACAGGTAAAGTGATAACATTGATTATCTGGTGTGAGGGGGTTAGCTCGGCAGCGGGTGTGTGTGACCCCCGGGATGGGCTCCCCACACAAAAACAGGCCCAGCAAACGGAGGTTGTGGTTTTCAAAATCAAAAAGGTCCGGTTTATTTTCTATTTACAGTGACAAAACACAGCAAAGCAAAAGAAACATAAACAAAATAAATCCTGGTCAACTTGACCTCTGACTAAACATACAGGTTTCCTAACTAACAACTGGGATCAGCCTAGTGCTGTCCTAGTCCCTAAGTCCCTGGTTTTAAATGTCCAAGCAAATAGCCACACAGGCTTTGTCTCACCGCACAGGGGTTCACTCTCCCTAGACAGTCCACACAGGTCTGGGTCCAGGCATGAGCCCACTAGCCCCAGCTGGGCTTATACAACTCTCCACCTAGTTGTATAAGTCGGCGTAAAGCCTGAATCTGGGCGAAATATATCTACCCCCCTGGATGCAACCAGGTGACTTTACCTTCCTGCTGTCACATACCCCCCCCTCTTGTTTTAACCTCGGGGTTGGAACACCAGCAATCAGGCATTCATGTACTCGAGACAAAGCATCCACATTCCCCATTTGAACGCCAGGGCGATGCTTTTCTGTGAAGTTGAATTCCTGGAGGGCCAGGAACCACCTATTCACTCTTCTATTTGTTTCCTTGTTTTGAGCCATCCACTTTAACGGAGCGTGATCCGTAACCAAGTCAAAGTGCCTACCTAGCAGGTAGTACCGAAGGGAATCTAGAGCCCACTTCACCGCTAAACACTCCTTTTCAACGGTGGCGTAATTTACCTCATGGGACTTCAACTTCCTGCTGAGGTAAATGACTGGGTGCTCTTCCCCGTTCCAGACCTGGGACAATACTGCTCCTAACCCCACATCTGACGCATCACTTTGTACGACAAAGTCTTTAGAGAAGTCGGGTGAGTACAACACTGGCTGGCTACATAAGGCTTGTTTCAAGAATTGGAATGCTGCCTCAGCCTCGGGGGTCCATTTAATCATGACCGACCCTTTCCCCTTTGTCAGGTTGGTTAGGGGCACAGCCTTAGAAGCAAAGTGGGGAATGAATCGCCGATAATACCCAGCGATTCCCAGAAAGGCTCGTACCTGCTTCTTGCTGTTGGGACGTGGCCAACTCTGGATGGCCTCGACTTTGTTGAGTTGGGGTTTTATTACTCCCCTCCCAATGGTGTACCCAAGATATTTGGCCTCTTCCTGCCCAATGGTACACTTCTTGGGGTTAGCCGTAAACCCCGCTTCCCGAACAGAGTCCAGGACTGCTTGCACTTTTGGCAGATGTGAGGCCCAATCTGTGCTATGGACAATTACGTCATCCAGGTAAGCCGCAGCATACTTCCGATGGGGCCTCAGCATCTGGTCCATTTTCCGCTGGAATGTGGCCGGCGCTTTCTGTAACCCGAACGGCATTCTTTTATATTGGAACGCCCCGTCTGGGGTTACAAATGCGGTTTTCTCTTTGGCCGACTTGGCCAGGGGGATTTGCCAATACCCTTTTGTGAGGTCAAGAGTCGTCATGTATCGGGCTGTTCCCAGCCGGTCGATCAACTCATCTATACGTGGCATGGGGTAGGTGTCAAATTTTGTAACTTTGTTCAACTGACGAAAATCGTTACAAAATCGCCAGCTCCCATCCGGTTTAGGCACCAACACAATGGGACTAGACCAATCACTTTGGGACTCCTCTATCACCCCTAAGTTCAGCATTTTCTGTACTTCCTCCCGTATTGCCTCCCGTCGGGCCTCTGGGATCCGATAGGGTTTTAACTTCACCCTTTCACCGGGCGGGGTAATGATGTCATGCTCTACCCCAGATGTTTGTCCCGGCAGCTCAGAGAATACCTCCTTGTTGCGAAGCACAAACTCCTTAACCTCCTGTTGTTGGGGTTGTGACAAGGTGGCTGCTATTCCAACCTCAGGAATCACGCAACCAGTTTGAGCTGGTGACCAAGTGTCTGCGACTAGGGACTCTCTATCCCTCCAGGCTTTCAACAGATTAACGTGATAGATCTGTTCGGGCTTTCGCCTTCCTGGTTGTCTGACCTTGTAATTCACTTCGCTCACTTTTTCCATTATCTCGTAGGGGCCTTGCCATTTGGCAAGGAATTTACTTTCAACCGTAGGGACAAGTACCAGTATCCTATCCCCCGGGGAAAAGGTACGGGTCTTGGCTCCACGGTTGTACACTCTCTGCTGTGCTAACTGCGCTTGGGCCAAATGTTCCTTCACGATGGGCATTACCTGTGCAATTCGGTCTTGCATCAGGGCGACATGCTCAATCACACTCCTGTGGGGAGAACTCTCACTTTCCCAAGTTTCCTTGGCAATATCCAACAGCCCTCTTGGGTGTCTCCCATACAGTAACTCAAAGGGGGAGAATCCCGTAGAGGATTGGGGCACCTCCCTAATAGCAAACATCAGATAAGGAAGTAGACAGTCCCAATCCTTTCCATCTCTATCCACCACTTTCTTCAACATTTGTTTTAGGGTTTTGTTGAATCTTTCAACCAGCCCATCGGTTTGGGGGTGATACACAGATGTACGTAATTGCGTCACTTTAAACAATTTACACAGCTCCTTCATAACCCGGGACATAAAGGGTGTACCTTGGTCCGTAAGCAGTTCTTTACAAATACCCACCCGGCTAAACACAAGAGATAGCTCTTTGGCTATGGTTTTGGCCGAGGTATTTCGGAGAGGGATCGCTTCTGGATAACGGGTGGCATAGTCCATTATAACTAATATGTACTGGTGCCCCCTAGCGGACTTGATTATAGGACCTACCAAATCCATGGCGATCCTCTCAAACGGGACCTCAATGATGGGTAGAGGGACCAGCGGGCTACGGAAATGTGGCATCAGGGCCGACCTCTGACACACAGGGCAGGAGGAACAATAATTTTCTATGTCCTTCATCACCCCCGGCCAATAGAATCTCTGTAATACCCTCTCTCGGGTTTTCTCTGTCCCCAGATGACCTCCAAGAATGTGCCCATGGGCCAACTCCAACACCAACTTCCTGTAAGGTTTGGGCACCACAAGCTGCTCAACGGTTTCTTCTGCCCTTTTTGCCACCCGATACAGTAGGTCCTTCTCTACGCTGAAGTATGGGTAAGTGCAGGTATTATCTGGGTTCACTAACTCGCCATCTATTTTCACTACGTTTTCCCGTGCCTTTATTAGGGCGGGGTCTTTCAACTGTTCTGTGGCAAAGTTTTCCCTGTGAACCTCAAGATCAGAAAACTCCACAGACGGTAGGTTTTTGTCTGAGGAGGTGGGCTCCTCTCCAGTTTCTTGAGTCTCCCCTGCCAATACTGATAAGGGAAATTCCGGAGAGTCCTCACCACTCTCAGGGGAGTTCTGGCTATCACATTCCTGGTACATAGGGGCACCAGTGGGGGGCTCAGGATCATCCCACAGTTCCCAGAACTTCGGAAAATCCCTTCCCACAATGGCGTCATGCGGTAACTGAGATACTAAGCCCACTGGATGAAAGAGGGTACCTTTGGGGGTCTCGAAACACACTGTAGTCACTGGATACTCTCGGGTGTCCCCATGCACACAAATAACAGCTACCTTGCTATTCCCAGAGACCTCTGTTTTAACTAACTCAGCCTTTATCAGGGTCACAAGGCTACCTGAATCCAGCAATACCACCACATTTCTACCATTAACACACATTTTGCATAAATGTTTCTCAGTTCCTCGAATGGCAGTGCATGCGACTGTCGCACACAGCGACTGACGTCTGCCCGTCAGAAAGTCACACTGCATGGGTTCCTCCACAACCGGGCAATTGGCTGCAATATGTCCCGCTTGCCGGCAGCGGTAGCAAACGATCCTTCTTGCCGCCTCTTGAGCCGCTGATTTCCCAGGCTGTTCTCGCCAAACTTGGGGTAGAGCTCCCACCCTCTCACTCTCTCCACCCTCACCCCTTGGAATCCTCTTATCCGCCCCTGGGGATGGTCTGGTCTTAGGGTGGAAAGTCCGAGTGTCTCTGGAAGAGGCCGTCAGGTTCTCTGTAGCCAAGTATTTCTCCACATGATCCACAAGACCATCGGCCGTCTCTGGGTCTCCATGGCTTACCCACTTTTGGATGGCAGTAGGAAGAGCTCTCAAAAACCGATCCATTACAACACGTTCCACAATCTCTGGTGCGGACAAAGTCTCTGGCTGTAGCCACTTCCTGCTCAGGTGAATGAGATCATACATTTGAGACCTGGGGGGTTTTCCAAGCTGGAAAGTCCAGTTATGCACACGCTGAGCCCGGACAGCCAGGGTGACACCCAGCCTTGCCAATATTTCAGCTTTTAGCATCACATAGTCTTTTGCTTGGTTAGGCTCTAGGTCATAGTAAGCTTTCTGCGATTCACCAGTTAACAGAGGAGCCACCAGTCCAGCCCACTGCTCCTCAGGCCACTTTTCTCTTTCAGCGGTCCTTTCAAATGTGGTCAAAAATACCTCTGGATCATCCTCTCCAGTCATTTTTGTCAATAAACGACTCACCCCAAAGGACGCGGTATTAGTGGGACGGCTTTCCTCACTGGTCTGCGGACGTTGCTGCATTACTGCTTCCATCTGTTGTTGTAGTCTCTGCTCTTGCTTCTGCAACAGGTCTATGAAGCGGGCCTCAGATTGCTGCTGGGCTTGTTGCTGAGCCTCCAGACTCTGTTGCAAAGTTGCGTTTGTCTGCTGCTGGGCTGCAAGGCTCTGTTGATGAGCTTGCTGCTGGGCTGCAAGGCTCTGTTGATGAGCTTGCTGCTGGGCTGCGAAGTTCTGTTGTTGAGCTGCAAGGCTCTGTTGATGAGCTGCAAGGCTCTTTTGCAAACCTGCATTTGTCTGCTGTTGATTGGCATTTGCTAGAGCCAGCTGTTTCAGTATCTCCTCCATGCTGGCTTAAAAAAACTGCCTGTATTCTCCACCAACTGTGAGGGGGTTAGCTCGGCAGCGGGTGTGTGTGACCCCCGGGATGGGCTCCCCACACAAAAACAGGCCCAGCAAACGGAGGTTGTGGTTTTCAAAATCAAAAAGGTCCGGTTTATTTTCTATTTACAGTGACAAAACACAGCAAAGCAAAAGAAACATAAACAAAATAAATCCTGGTCAACTTGACCTCTGACTAAACATGCAGGTTTCCTAACTAACAACTGGGATCAGCCTAGTGCTGTCCTAGTCCCTAAGTCCCTGGTTTTAAATGTCCAAGCAAATAGCCACACAGGCTTTGTCTCACCGCACAGGGGTTCACTCTCCCTAGACAGTCCACACAGGTCTGGGTCCAGGCATGAGCCCACTAGCCCCAGCTGGGCTTATACAACTCTCCACCTAGTTGTATAAGTCGGCGTAAAGCCTGAATCTGGGCGAAATATATCTACCCCCCTGGATGCAACCAGGTGACTTTACCTTCCTGCTGTCACACTGGTAATAATGGCATCTGGAAGTGGGAGGGGATATACGAGGCAACAAGTGAACATTTTGAACCTGAAGTTGATGGGTTGAAAGCAGAAAACAAATGGATATCATAGTTTGTTGTGTAGGGGGCTGTGTAGGTGCAGACCTGTCAGGGTACCCATACTGCCCCGTTTCCAAACGCACCTTCAATGGGCACATGAGCATCAGAACTGGAGCACGGAGCAATGGAAGAAGGTGGCCTGCTCTGATGAATCCAAGAATGGTTTGAGGAACACAACGACGGGTTTGGGGGGTTGACTTGGCCTCCATATCCTCCAGATGTCATTCCAATCAAGCATCTGTGGGATGTACTGGGAAGTCCAATCCATGGACACCCCACCTCACAGCTTACAGGACTTAAAGGATCTGCTAGTAATGGCTTGGTGACAGATACCACAGTGTACCATCATAGGTCTTCCAGGGTTCCATGATGGGGGGTCAGGAAAGGGGGACCTACCCAAATCTAGCTGGGGGGTCCTAATGTTATGGCTCATTGGTGTATATAGCAATGAATAGACTGCAAGCAGCTTAGCGGGAGGTGACCCCATCCCCCGTGAAGGCTCAGACCTTATATCTGTGCACCCGCTACATCAGACTGGGATTAGTTTGTAGGATGCGAAGGGCCGCTGCTGGCCACATCCAGGATTGCATTATGTGTCATTGCTGAATAACAGATCGGAGTGTTGGGGGACGTCTGTATCAGCCGGGAGTGACTCTTCAGTGATCCCCGGAGACCGGAGACGTCACACCTGGTGGGATTGGTGACAACGGAGACAATGGAGGTGACACCACAGACAGGAAATAAGTCTCAGACATTGTGTGGTGTCCCGGGGGGTGGCAGATTGCGGCTCCGCCAGGCGGTCCGCCATTGTCTCTTCTTTTCATGGAGGAGGAAGGTAGAAGAGTGAGAATAAAGGATGAGCCGGAGAGCCGACAGCCAGCAGAGCCCCAGATGGGAGCCCAGCGAGTGATTCTCACCTAGAAACACAATACCAGTTCACGATGAAAAGACGCAACACGATCGGCAGGTTCTCTTCAATAATTCACACACTGTGGGGGATGGGGAGGGGGAATAAAACGCCTTCCAGGCAGATTACAGGAATTTCACAACCTCGGAATGAAGAGACAGGAAAGAGACGATGGGGGGGTCAGACAAAGGAATGAAGAGACGATGAGGAGTATCAGACGAGGGAATGAAGAGACAGGAAAGAGACGATGAGGAGCGTCAGACGAGGGAATGAAGAGACAGGAAAGAGAAGATGAGGAGCGTCAGACGAGGGAATGAAGAGACAGGAAAGAGACGATGAGGAGCGTCAGACGAGGGAATGAAGAGACAGGAAAGAGACGATGGGGGCGTCAGACGAGGGAATGAAGAGACAGGAAAGAGACGATGAGGAGTGTCAGACGAGGGAATGAAGAGACAGGAAAGAGACGATGAGGAGCGTCAGACGAGGGAATGAAGAGACAGGAAAGAGACGATGAGGAGCGTCAGACGAGGGAATGAAGAGACAGGAAAGAGACGATGGGGGCGTCAGATGAGGGAATGAAGAGACAGGAAAGAGATGATGAGGAGCGCCAGACGAGGGAATGAAGAGACAGGAAAGAGATGATGAGGAGCGTCAAACGAGGGAATGAAGAGACAGGAAAGAGACGATGAGGAGCGTCAGACGAGGGAATGAAGAGACAGGAAAGAGACGATGGGGTCGTCAGACGAGGGAATGAAGAGACAGGAAAGAGACGATTAGGAGCGTCAGATGAGGGAATGAAGAGACAGGAAAGAGATGATGAGGAGCGTCAGACGAGGGAATGAAGAGACAGGAAAGAGATGATGAGGAGCGTCAGACGAGGGAATGAAGAGACAGGAAAGAGACGATGAGGAGCGTCAGAAGAGGGAATGAAGAGACATGAAAGAGATGATGAGCGTCAGATGAGGGAATGAAGAGACAGGAAAGAGATGATGAGGAGCGTCAGACGAGGGAATGAAGAGACAGGAAAGAGACGATGAGGAGCGTCAGACGAGGGAATGAAGAGACAGGAAAGAGACGATGAGGAGCGTCAGATGAGGGAATGAAGAGACAGGAAAGAGATGATGAGCGTCAGACGAGGGAATGAAGAGACAGGAAAGAGACGATGAGGAACGTCAGACGAGGGAATGAAGAGACAGGAAAGAGACGATGAGGAGCGTCAGATGAGGGAATGAAGAGACAGGAAAGAGATGATGAGCGTCAGACGAGGGAATGAAGAGACAGGAAAGAGACGATGAGGAGCGTCAGACGAGGGAATGAAGAGACAGGAAAGAGACGATGAGGAGCGTCAGATGAGGGAATGAAGAGACAGGAAAGAGACGATGAGGAGTATCAGACGAGGGAATGAAGAGACAGGAAAGAGATGATGAGGAGCGTCAGACGAGGGAATGAAGAGACAGGAAAGAGACGATGAGGAGCGTCAGATGAGAGAATGAAGAGACAGGAAAGAGATGATGAGCGTCAGACGAGGGAATGAAGAGACAGGAAAGAGACGATGAGGAGCATCAGATGAGGGAATGAAGAGACAGGAAAGAGACGATGGGGAGCGTCAGACGAGGGAATGAAGAGACAGGAAAGAGACGATGAGGAGCGTCAGACGAGGGAATGAAGAGACAGGAAAAAGATGATGAGGAGCGTCAGACGAGGGAATGAAGAGACAGGAAAGAGACGATGAGGAGCGTCAGACGAGGGAATGAAGAGACAGGAAAGAGACAATGAGGAGCATCAGATGAGGGAATGAAGAGACAGGAAAGAGACGATGAGGAGCGTCAGACGAGGGAATGAAGAGACAGGAAAGAGACGATGGGGTCGTCAGACGAGGGAATGAAGAGACGATGAGGAGTATCAGACAAGGGAATGAAGAGACAGGAAAGAGACGATGAGGAGCGTCAGACGAGGGAATGAAGAGACAGGAAAGAGACGATGAGGAGCGTCAGACGAGGGAATGAAGAGACAGGAAAGAGACGATGAGGAGCGTCAGACGAGGGAATGAAGAGACAGGAAAGAGACGATGGGGTCGTCAGACGAGGGAATGAAGAGACAGGAAAGAGACGATGAGGCGTGTCAGACGAGGGAATGAAGAGACAGGAAAGAGATGATGAGGAGCGTCAGACGAGGGAATGAAGAGACAGGAAAGAGATGATAAGGAGCGTCAGACGAGGGAATGAAGAGACAGGAAAGAGACGATGAGGAGCGTCAGACGAGGGAATGAAAAGATGATGAGGAGCATCAGACGAGGGAATGAAGAGACAGGAAAGAGACGAGGAGCGTCAGATGAAGGAATGAAGAGACAGGAAAGAGACAATGAGGAGCGTCAGACGAGGGAATGAAGAGACAGGAAAGAGACGATGAGGAGCGCCAGACGAGGGAATGAAAAGATGATGAGGAGCATCAGACGAGGGAATGAAGAGACAGGAAAGAGATGAGGAGCGTCAGATGAAGGAATGAAGAGACAGGAAAGAGACAATGAGGAGCGTCAGACGAGGGAATGAAGAGACAGGAAAGAGACGATGAGGAGCGTCAGATGAGGGAATGAAGAGACAGGAAAGAGACGATGAGGAGCATCAGACGAGGGAATGAAGAGACAGGAAAGAGATGATGAGGAGCGTCAGACGAGGGAATGAAGAGACAGGAAAGAGACGATGAGGAGCGTCAGATGAGGGAATGAAGAGACAGGAAAGAGATGATGAGCGTCAGATGAGGGAATGAAGAGACAGGAAAGAGACGATGAGGAGCGTCAGACGAGGGAATGAAGAGACAGGAAAGAGACGATGGGGAGCGTCAGACGAGGGAATGAAGAGACAGGAAAGAGACGATGAGGAGCGTCAGACGAGGGATTGAAGAGACAGGAAAGAGACGATGAGGAGCGTCAGACGAGGGAATGAAGAGACAGGAAAGAGACGATGGGGAGCGTCAGACGAGGGAATAAAGAGACAGGAAAGAGACGATGAGGAGCGTCAGACGAGGGAATGAAGAGACAGGAAAGAGACGATGAGGAGCGTCAGACGAGGGAATGAAGAGACAGGAAAGAGATGATGAGGAGCGTCAGACGAGGGAATGAAGAGACAGGAAAGAGACGATAAGGAGCATCAGACGAGGGAATGAAGAGACAGGAAAGAGATGAGGAGCGTCAGACGAGGGAATGAAGAGACAGGAAAGAGATGATGAGGAGCGTCAGACGAGGGAATGAAGAGACAGGAAAGAGACGATGAGGAGCGTCAGACGAGGGAATGAAGAGACAGGAAAGAGACGATGAGGAGCGTCAGACGAGGGAATGAAGAGACAGGAAAGAGACGATGAGGAGCGTCAGACGAGGGAATGAGGAGACAGGAAAGAGATGATGAGGAGCGTCAGACGAGGGAATGAAGAGACAGGAAAGAGACGATGAGGAGCGTCAGATGAGGGAATGAAGAGACAGGAAAGAGATGATGAGGAGCGTCAGACGAGGGAATGAAGAGACAGGAAAGAGATGATGAGGAGCGTCAGACGAGGGAATGAAGAGACAGGAAAGAGACGATGAGGAGCGTCAGATGAGGGAATGAAGAGACAGGAAAGAGACGATGGGGAGCGTCAGACGAGGGAATGAAGAGACAGGAAAGAGACGATGGGGAGCGTCAGACGAGGGAATGAAGAGACAGGAAAGAGACGATGAGGAGCGTCAGACGAGGGAATGAAGAGACAGGAAAGAGATGATGAGGAGCGTCAGACGAGGGAATGAAGAGACAGGAAAGAGACAATGAGGAGCGTCAGACGAGGGAATGAAGAGACAGGAAAGAGATGATGAGGAGCGTCAGACGAGGGAATGAAGAGACAGGAAAGAGACGATGGGGGCGTCAGACGAGGGAATGAAGAGACAGGAAAGAGATGATAAGGAGCGTCAGACGAGGGAATGAAGAGACAGGAAAGAGACGATGAGGAGCGTCAGACGAGGGAATGAAGAGACAGGAAAGAGATGATGAGGAGCGTCAGACGAGGGAATGAAGAGACAGGAAAGAGATGATGAGGAGCGTCAGACGAGGGAATGAAGAGACAGGAAAGAGACAATGAGGAGCGTCAGACGAGGGAATGAAGAGACAGGAAAGAGATGATGAGGAGCGTCAGACGAGGGAATGAAGAGACAGGAAAGAGACGATGGGGGGCGTCAGACGAGGGAATGAAGAGACAGGAAAGAGATGATGAGGAGCGTCAGACGCGGGAATGAAAAGACAGGAAAGAGACGATGAGGAGCATCAGATGAGGGAATGAAGAGACAGGAAAGAGACGATGAGGAACGTCAGATGAGGGAATGAAGAGACAGGAAAGAGATGATGAGGAGCGTCAGACGCGGGAATGAAAAGACAGGAAAGAGACGATGAGGAGCATCAGATGAGGGAATGAAGAGACAGGAAAGAGACGATGGGGGGCGTCAGATGAGGGAATGAAGAGACAGTAAAGAGACGATGGGGGGCGTCAGACGAGGGAATGAAGAGACAGGAAAGAGATGATAAGGAGCGTCAGACGAGGGAATGAAGAGACAGGAAAGAGACGATGAGGAGCGTCAGACGAGGGAATGAAGAGACAGGAAAGAGATGATGAGGAGCGTCAGACGAGGGAATGAAGAGACAGGAAAGAGATGATGAGGAGCGTCAGACGAGGGAATGAAGAGACAGGAAAGAGACGATGGGGGGCGTTAGACGAGGGAATGAAGAGACAGGAAAGAGACGATGAGGAGCGTCAGACGAGGGAATGAAGAGACAGGAAAGAGATGATGAGGAGCGTCAGACGAGGGAATGAAGAGACAGGAAAGAGACGATGGGGGCGTCAGACGAGGGAATGAAGAGACAGGAAAGAGACGATGAGGAGCGTCAGACGAGGGAATGAAGAGACAGGAAAGAGACGATAAGGAGCGTCAGACGAGGGAATGAAGAGACAGGAAAGAGATGATGAGGAGCGTCAGACGAGGGAATGAAGAGACAGGAAAGAGACGATGAGAAGCGTCAGACGAGGGAATGAAGAGACAGGAAAGAGATGATGAGGAGCGTCAGACGAGGGAATGAAGAGACAGGAAAGAGACGATGGGGGGCGTCAGACGAGGGAATGAAGAGACAGGAAAGAGATGATAAGGAGCGTCAGACGAGGGAATGAAGAGACAGGAAAGAGACGATGAGGAGCGTCAGACGAGGGAATGAAGAGACAGGAAAGAGACGATGAGGAGCGTCAGACGAGGGAATGAAGAGACAGGAAAGAGACGATGGGGGCGTCAGATGAGGGAATGAAGAGTCAGGAATGAGACGATGAGGAACGTCAGATGAGGGAATGAAGAGACAGGAAAGAGACGATGAGGAGCGTCAGACGAGGGAATGAAGAGACAGTAAAGAGATGATGAGGAGCGTCAGACGAGGGAATGAAGAGACAGGAAAGAGACGATGAGGAGCGTCAGATGAGGGAATGAAGAGACAGGAAAGAGACGATGAGGAACGTCAGATGAGGGAATGAAGAGACAGGAAAGAGACGATGAGGAGCGTCAGACGAGGGAATGAAGAGACAGGAAAGAGATGATGAGGAGCGTCAGACGAGGGAATGAAGAGACAGGAAAGAGATGATGAGGAGCGTCAGATGAGGAAATGAAGAGACAGGAAAGAGACGATGAGGAGCGTCAGACGAGGGAATGAAGAGACAGGAAAAAGATGATGAGGAGCGTCAGACGAGGGAATGAAGAGACAGGAAAGAGACGATGGGGGGCGTCAGACGAGGGAATGAAGAGACAGGAAAGAGATGATGAGGAGCGTCAGACGAGGGAATGAAGAGACAGGAAAGAGACGATAAGGAGCGTCAGACGAGGGAGTGAAGAGACAGGAAAGAGACGATGAGGAGCGTCAGACGAGGGAATGAAGAGACAGGAAAGAGACGATGAGGAGCGTCAGACGAGGGAATGAAGAGACAGGAAAGAGATGATGAGGAGCGTCAGACGAGGGAATGAAGAGACAGGAAAGAGACGATGGGGGGCGTCAGACGAGGGAATGAAGAGACAGGAAAGAGATGATGAGGAGCGTCAGACGAGGGAATAAAGAGACAGGAAAGAGACGATAAGGAGCGTCAGACGAGGGAATGAAGAGACAGGAAAGAGATGATGAGGAGCGTCAGACGAGGGAATGAAGAGATGATGAGGAGCGTCAGACGAGGGAATGAAGAGACAGGAAAGAGATGATGAGGAGCGTCAGACGAGGGAATGAAGAGACAGGAAAGAGATGATGAGGAGCGTCAGACGAGGGAATGAAGAGACAGGAAATAGACGATGAGGAGTGTCAGACGAGGGAATGAAGAGATGATGAGGAGCGTCAGACGAGGGAATGAAGAGACAGGAAAGAGACGATGGGGGGCGTCAGACGAGGGAATGAAGAGACAGGAAAGAGACGATAAGGAGCGTCAGACGAGGGAATAAAGAGACAGGAAAGAGACGATGAGGAGCGTCAGACGAGGGAATGAAGAGACAGGAAAGAGATGATGAGGAGCGTCAGACGAGGGAATGAAGAGACAGGAAAGAGATGATGAGGAGCGTCAGACGAGGGAATGAAGAGACAGGAAATAGACGATGAGGAGTGTCAGACGAGGGAATGAAGAGATGATGAGGAGCGTCAGACGAGGGAATGAAGAGACAGGAAAGAGACGATGGGGGGCGTCAGACGAGGGAATGAAGAGACAGGAAAGAGACGATAAGGAGCGTCAGATGAGGGAATGAAGAGACAGGAAAGAGATGATGAGGAGCGTCAGACGAGGGAATCATCGTACGCCGTGGTGGTGTCACGTCTCTGCGAATCGCGGTGCGCCGTGTCGGGGAAGGTTATTTCTGGAATAATTAGAGCCGGGATTTGATCCGGCGTCCTTTCTCTTCGGTATATTTGGAATGAGATTTTTGCGGAGGACGATAACCATCTATAATTGAGTTTCTCTTCTGGCATATTAGTCGCTATAAATCCCGGTATTAGCCGCTTTCTAAGCGGAGTGCCAAGTGGCGGCTCGCGGCGCTCGTCCTTATCGCGCTTTCCTCGTACATTCTTCCCCAATTTTCTCGCTGACCTTCGCTCCGCGTTGTGGAGTCACTTTACAAAATTTCCTCGCCTTCAATGGAAGAGACGCTCCATTGTAGAATTCCGGAGATGAGAATCGCTGGAACTTCACAGAGGAGGACGGCCGCCATTTATTCCGCGTCAGGCGGTGACACCGACAACATACAAATCCCGATAATATTCCTCCACATCACCCGCTGTGCCCACAATTCTCCACCAATCAATAAAGACAATTTTTATAGAGAAAGATCAAGGGAGGGACTGCGGGCGACCGGATGGTGTCCAATCACAGGCCAGAGCTCTGCGTCACCGGTGATGTCAGATTGAGCGCCGCACTATCGCAATCCCATTATAAATCACTATCGCCGCCATTGCTAGTGTGAAAAAAACAATATATATATGATAATAATAATTGCCGCATATATCGCATTGTCTGTATGACTTTCACACAAACCAATCAATATCCGATTATTGGGATTTGGAGATAGAACTAACTAAGGTGGGATTTTAAGTGAGGCAATCCCTAGGATTCGCCTCCTTATTGGGATTTGGAGCAGAATACATATTGGAATAAATTGATGAAGAAATTTGATTTTTTTTATTGGATGTTTTATAGCAGAAAAGTAAAAAATATTGTTTTTGTTTTCAAAGTTTTCAGTATTTTTTCATGTACATCGCAGAAAATAAACAATCCACTGGTGTTAAAAATACCAACAAGAGAAATCTCTATTAATGTGAGAAAAATGATATAAATGCCATTTGGGTACAATGTTGCATGACCGCACAATTACCAGATAAAGTGGCGCAGTGCCCAGGTCATGAAGGGGGGGAAACATTCCGGAGTTGAAGTGGCTAATAAAAAAATATTTACATTAATGCAGAATAAAAAATTAAAAAAATAGGTGAAGCTTTAACCACTTACCGCAAACCGCTGTCGTCAGAATGCTGGGGTTATGGGAGGCTATGGGAGGTTATGGGAAGTTATGGGGGGTTATGGGAGGTTATGGGGGTTATTGGAAGTTATGGGAGGTTATGGGGGTTATGGGAAGTTATGGGGGGCTATGGGAGGTTATTGGCTGTTATGGGGGGTTATGGGGGGCTATGGGAGGTTATGGGGGTTATTGGTTGTTATAGGGGGTATGGGAGGTTATGGGAAGTTATGGGGGTATGGGAAGTTATGGGGGTTATTGGCTGTTATGGGGGATTATGGGGGGGTTATGGGAGGTTATGGGGTTATAGGGGGTTATGGGAAGTTATGGGGGGTTATGGGAGTAGTGGGGGGTTGTGGGAGGTTATGGGGGGTTATGGGAAGTTATGGGAAGTTATGGGAGTAGTGGGGAGTTGTGGGAGGTTGTGGGGGGTTATGGGAAGTTATGGGGGTTATGGGAGATTATGAAGGGTTATGGGGGGATTATGGAAAGTTATGAGGGGTTATGGGAGGTTATGGGGGGTTATGGGAAGTTATGGGAGGTTATGGGGGGTTATGGGAGGTTATGGGGGTTATTGGCTGTTATGGGGGGTTATGGGAGTTATGGGGGCTATGGGAGGTTATGGGAAGTTATGGGAAGTTATGGGGGTTTTTGGGAGGTTATGAAGTGTTATGGGGGGATTATGGAAAGTTATGAGGGGTTATGGGAGGTTATCGGAAGTTATTGGGGTTATGGGGGGTTATGAAGGGTTATGGGGGGATTATGGAAAGTTATGAGGGGTTATGGGAGGTTATCGGAAGTTATTGGGGGTTATGGGGGGTTATGAAGGGTTATGGGGGGATTATGGAAAGTTATGAGGGGTTATGGGAGGTTATCGGAAGTTATTGGGGTTATGGGGGGTTATGGGAGGTTATGGGGGTTATGGGAAGTTATGGGAAGTTCTGGGGGGTTATGGGAAGTTATGGGGGGTTATGGGAAGTTCTGGGAGTAGTGGGGGGTTGTGGGAGGTTATGGGGGGTTATAGGAAGTTATGGGAAGTTATGGGGAGTTATGGGAGTAGTGGGGGGTTGTGGGAGGTTGTGGGGGGGTTATGGGAAGTTATGGGGGTTATGGGAAGTTATGGGAAGTTATGGGGGGTTATGGGGGGTTATGAAGGGTTATGGGGGGATTATGGAAAGTTATGAGGGGTTATGGGAGGTTATGGGGGGTTATGGGAAGTTATGGGAGGTTATGGGGGGCTATGGGAGGTTATGGGGGTTATTGGCTGTTATGGGGGATTATGGGAGTTATGGGGGGCTATGGGAGGTTATGGGAAGTTATGGGGGGTTATGGGGGGTTATGGGAGGTTATGAAGGGTTATGGGGGGATTATGGAAAGTTATGAGGGGTTATGGGAGGTTATCGGAAGTTATTGGGGTTATGGGGGGTTATGGGGGGTTATGAAGGGTTATGGGGGGATTATGGAAAGTTATGAGGGGTTATGGGAGGTTATCAGAAGTTATTGGGGGTTATGGGGGTTATGAAGGGTTATGGGGGGATTATGGAAAGTTATGAGGGGTTATGGGAGGTTATCGGAAGTTATTGGGGTTATGGGGGGTTATGGGGGGTTATGGGAAGTTATGGGAAGTTCTGGGGGGTTATGGGAAGTTCTGGGAGTAGTGGGGGGTTGTGGGAGGTTATGGGGGGTTATAGGAAGTTATGGGAAGTTATGGGGGGTTATGGGAAGTTATGGGGGGTTATGGGAAGTTCTGGGAGTAGTGGGGGGTTGTGGGAGGTTATGGGGGGTTATAGGAAGTTATGGGAAGTTATGGGGAGTTATGGGAGTAGTGGGGGGTTGTGGGAGGTTGTGGGGGGGTTATGGGAAGTTATGGGGGTTATGGGAAGTTATGGGAAGTTATGGGGAGTTATGGGGGTTATGAAGGGTTATGGGGGGATTATGGAAAGTTATGAGGGGTTATGGGAGGTTATCGGAAGTTATTGGGGTTATGGGAGGTTATGGGGGGTTATGGTAGCAGATAGCTGCCATAACTTCGGCATTTTCTGCAATGGCGGGCGGTCCTCTAGGATAAAAGTGGTCTCCGCAGAGGATTCGCAGTGAGATCACTTATAAATCGGCGGTGGGAGGAGGTGCCTTTCCATCTCCCGCCGTGTTCCGGTCGTCGTCGCTGATTACCGGACCCGTCGGTAGCGGCAGAGACAATCCGATCCCAACATGGAGCCGAGTGATGGAAAGACGGCCCCCACTCGGCTCCAGAACACTGGATGACGGAAGTGACGCCAAACATCACTTCCACCCAATGGTCTTAAAGGGGAACTTTTTTATAAAAAAAAAAAAAAACACACCACAACATTTATTTATATATTTATTTTATTTTTGTGTAAATATGAGATGTGACCCCGGATCTCACATTAAAGAGGACCTGTCATGCTTTGTTTTCTATTACAAGGGGTGTTTACATTCCAAGTAATAGGAATTAAAGTGACACAGATTTTTTTTTTTTTAAAAGGACAGTGTAAAAATAAAAAGTAAAACAAATAAGAAAAAAAAAACAATTTAATGCGCCCGTCCCGCCGAGCTCACGTGCAGAAGCGAACGCATATGAAATTACATGTGAGGTATCGCCACGATCGTTGGAGCAAGAGCAATAATTCTAGCACTAGACCTCCTCTGTAACTCTAAACATGCAACCTGTAGAAATGTTTACGTTTGTTGCCATTCCACGAGCGGGCGCAATTTTGAAGCGTGACATGTTGGGTATCAATTTACTCGGCGTAACATTATCTTTCACATCATAGAAAGAAAATTGGACTAACTTTACTGATGTCTTATTTTTTTAATTAAAGCGGTTGTATACCCGCTGACTTTTTTTTTATATACACCTGTAAAGGAAAAGGCATAATGAGCTTGTATGCACAGCATACCTTAGAACGAGGCGTCTGTGTCCACGCCGAGGCAGCTGACATTATGCCTCGGCGTGTCTTCCGGGTATCGCGGCTCCAACGCTGTGAGTGGCTGGAGCCGCGATTCGACACTCCTGCGCATGCGTGCGGGAGACTTCTTTCCGGCAAGGTCCGGCGTCCGCCGGGCCTTCAGCCGAGAATCCCCTGTGCGCATGCGCCACTGCAGTCAGCGGCGCAGTGCAAGGGGAATACCTCCTAAACCGTGCAGGTTTAGGAGATATTTCTTTTACCTACAGGTAAGCCTTAATATCGGCCTTATTATAGGCTCACCTGTAGGTAAAAGTTACAAAAAAGACTACACAACCGCTGTATTTTTTCCCAAAAAAGTGCGCTTGTAAGACCACTGCGGAAATACGGTGTGACAGAAATTATTGCAATGACCGCCATTTTATTCTCTAGGGTGTCTGAAAAAAAATATATAAATATATTTGGGGCTTTTAAGTAATTTTCTAGCGAAAAAAATGATTTTAACCTGTAAACAACAAATCTCAAAAAGAGGCTTGGGGCTGAAGTGGTTAAAAGCCTTTCCAGGTCACCACATCGGATGTACAGAGGAGGTCTGGTGATAGAATTACCGCCCATTATCTGACGTTCACGGTGATATCTCACATGTCGCGGTTTGTGTGTGTGCCGGACCCTGTGACAGTAATAGGGAGTGACAGGTCCTCTTTATTTATTTATTTATTTATTTTTAGAAATGGCGCCGTTGACATCCGAGTGACCTGGAAGATCTGTAAGGTACCTGTGATAGGTAGAGTCCGAAGTGGAACTTGTGTGCTGAGGATTCAGGGGAAAACTTAGTCAGGCAGGTCAGGTCAGTAACAGATCAGGCAAAGCGGTACACGATGGAAATCCAGAGAGTGGTCAGGCAGGCGGAGGTCATACACGAGCCGGCGGTGAAGTACGAAATCAGCAGGCTAGAGAGTAGTCAGGAATTCAGACAGAAGTTCATACATGGAAATCAGAGTCACAAAGCAGTCACAACACTCAGGGAGCTTCTCCACACAAACGTGCAGAGAGACAGGAAGTGCTGCTATTTATGGGCTGATTTGATTGTAGATTGTCCACAGCTGGCAGCAGGTGGGGCTAGTGAGTCCAAGGTAATGCATCAGACTGAGAGGACATTGCCATAACTCCAGAGCTCCTCCGTGGCACAACAAGTAAGACTGCAGCTGTGGGACCAGGAACATCCCAGTTCAAAGACACCCGGGTACATGACAGTGATGTCATCACTTCCGGGTTACCAAAGACAAGAGCCAATGAAATCGTTCCGTTCTTTGTTCGGCACTGCGATCAACCAGTGGAAGCGCCAGCTTGGGACAGGAGATCCCAATAAAGCCACGGAAGTTGGAAGGTGGAAGGCGGGGGGGGGGGGGTAGTGAGGTGCTCTGATTGTTATAACAAGAAAGCCGACCACCAGCTCTAAATTCCCTGTACCTACCTAAAGCCCACAGGTACGTCGCTGCCGCTGGTAAGCAAGTGGTTAATATCATCATCAACAAACCCCGCCCTCCACCTCCTCACCCCCTCATTGATCCCAGACATTAGAGTGTAAAAAAAAAGAAAAATGGAAACACACACGAGAGAGATGTAAGCGCTGCAAACCCCGGTATATATGATAATGGACGTTTTCCCCAATGGGGCTTTGGACAGCAATATAAATGTGATCAAAAAGTTGTATGTCGAATTGAAAGTATAAAACATATTTATTTGAAAGTTGTCAAAAGACACAGTTGGGTTACAATAAATAAAACACATAAAACGGTCTGGCCAGATAAATTCCTGCATATTCCAATATTACCATACATGCAAAATGTGAAACAAGATTGCATAAGAAATGTATGTGGGTGTAAATCTCCGACGCGTTTCGACCATTCAGTGGTCATCTTCAGGGGGATCGTTGACTCTAAGAGACATATATAAAATAACTTCAACGCTCACTTAATAATAATTTTTTACTTTCAGTCCATTCACTTCCCATTCTTTCACACATGATTCAAGTATCATTATCACTTAATTTACATTGACCTACTATATTATTGTAACCCTAGGACACCTTGATGCATATACATTTATAGATAAGATCGCAGCCAGTCCATATACTTAATATATATAATTCCCATTCAGCACTCTTGCAATACAGCCAAAAGCTAACTTACCCTATCTCCCTATTCAATATATGGTCATTAATTTGGGAGCTTGTTGCAGGTGTTTCTCCTGTCCTCTCCTGCCTTCTGGCAGGCGCCACCGGTGTGACTTCTTGTAAGCCCAAAGGATCGGGCTCCTTCCCCCTGTGTGTGGGGGGGGGTGGTGGGCGACTACATGACCCTCCGGATTGCTCCACGGTTTCCCTGACATTTCTGGCCATGACACTGTCTACTCAATTTTTAAGCAGTAACTATATTGCCATACCATACTTGTACTGTGATGTATGATTATATATTTTTCCAATATTTGAAGTTATTTTATATATGTCTCTTAGAGTCAACGATCCCCCTGAAGATGACCACTGAATGGTCGAAACGCGTCGGAGATTTACACCCACATACATTTCTTATGCAATCTTGTTTCACATTTTGCATGTATGGTAATATTGGAATATGCAGGAATTTATCTGGCCAGACGGGTTGTAT
Source organism: Rana muscosa (assembly GCA_029206835.1). Classification (NCBI taxonomy): domain Eukaryota; kingdom Metazoa; phylum Chordata; class Amphibia; order Anura; family Ranidae; genus Rana; species Rana muscosa. The sequence continues at coordinate 500,495,147 of CM055127.1, forward strand.
TTATTGTAACCCAACTGTGTCTTTTGACAACTTTCAAATAAATGTTTTATACTTTCAATTCGACATACAACTTTTTGATCACATTTATATTGCTGTCCAAAGCCCAATTGGGGAAAACGTCCATTATCAGACATTAGAGTGTAAGCTCCTGTGGTGTGGAGATGGATGTGGGGGGACATTAGAGTGTAGGCTCCTGTGGTGAGGAGATTGATGTGGGAGAGTGTAAGCTCTACGTTACGGTGATGGTGGTGTATGTTGATGGCGTTGCGGCGCTGTATGGTGATGGCGGTGTACGGAGATGGCGGTGTACGGTGATGACGTTGCGGTGGTGTACGGTGATGGCGGTGCGGCGGTGTACGGTGATGGCGTTGCGGCGGTGTACGGTGATGGCGGTGTCCGGTGATGGTGTTGCGGCGGTGTACGGTGATGACGTTGCGGTGGTGTACGGTGATGGCGTTGCGGCGGTGTACGGTGATGACGTTTGCGGCGGTGTACGGTGATGGAGTTGCGGCGGTGTACAGTGATGGAGTTGCGGCGGTGTACAGTGATGACGTTGCGGCGGTGTACGGTGATGACGTTGCGGCGGTGTACGGTGATGGCGGTGCGGCGGTGTACGGTGATGGAGTTGCGGCGGTGTACGGTGATGGCGGTGTCCGGTGATGGTGTTGCGGCGGTGTACGGTGATGACGTTGTGGTGGTGTACGGTGATGGCGTTGCGGCGGTGTACGGTGATGACGTTGCGGTGGTGTACGGTGATGACGTTGCGGCGGTGTACGGTGATGGCGTTGCGGCGGTGTACGGTGATGGCGGTGTCCGGTGATGGTGTTGCAGCGGTGTATGGTGATGGAGTTGCGGCGTTGTACGGTGATGACGTTGCGGCGGTGTACGGTGATGACGTTGCGGCGGTGTGCGGTGATGGAGTTGCGGCGGTGTACGGTGATGGCGGTGCGGCGGTGTACGGTGATGGCGGTGCGGCGGTGTACGGTGATGGCGGTGTACGGTGATGGAGTTGCGGCGGTGTACGGTGATGGCAGTGCGGCGGTGTACGGTGATGGCGTTGCGGCAGTGTACGGTGATGGCGGTGTCCGGTGATGATGTTGCGGCGGTGTACGATGATAGCGTTGCGGCGGTGTACGGTGATGGCGTTGCGGTGGTGTACGGTGATGGTGTTGCGGCGGTGTACGGTGATGGCGTTGCGGCGGTGTACGGTGATGGCGGTGCGGCGGTGTACGGTGATGGCGTTGCGGCGGTGTACGGTGATGGCGTTGCGGCGGTGTACGGTGATGGCGGTGTACGGTGATGGTGTTGCGGCGGTGTACGATGATAGCGTTGCGGCGGTGTACGGTGATGGCATTGCGGCGGTGTACGTGATGGCGGTGTCCGGTGATGGTGTTGCGGCGGTGTATGGTGATGGAGTTGCGGCGGTGTACGGTGATGACGTTGCGGCGGTGTACGGTGATGGCGTTGCGGCGGTGTACGGTGATGGCGTTGCGGCGGTGTACGGTGATGACGTTGCGGCGGTGTACGGTGATGGAGTTGCGGCGGTGTACGGTGATGGCGGTGCGGCGGTGTATGGTGATGGCGGTGTACGGTGATGACGTTGCGGCGGTGTACGGTGATGGAGTTGCGGCGGTGTACGGTGATGGCGGTGCGGCGGTGTATGGTGATGGCGGTGTACGGTGATGGCGTTGCGGCGGTGTACGGTGATGGCGGTGTCCGGTGATGGTGTTGCTGTGGTGTACGGTGATGGAGTTGCGGCGGTGTATGGTGATGGCGGTGTCCGGTGATGATGTTGCGGCGGTGTACGATGATAGCGTTGCGGCGGTGTACGGTGATGGCGTTGCGGTGGTGTACGGTGATGGTGTTGCGGCGGTGTACGGTGATGGCGTTGCGGCGGTGTACGGTGATGGCGGTGCGGCGGTGTACGGTGATGGCGTTGCGGCGGTGTACGGTGATGGCGTTGCGGCGGTGTACGGTGATGGCGGTGTACGGTGATGGTGTTGCGGCGGTGTCCGGTGATGGCGGTGCGGCGGTGTATGGTGATGGCGTTGCGGCGGTGTACGGTGATGGCGGTGTCCGGTGATGGTGTTGCGGCGGTGTATGGTGATGGAGTTGCGGCGGTGTACGGTGATGACGTTGCGGCGGTGTACGGTGATGGCGTTGCGGCGGTGTACGGTGATGACATTGCGGCGGTGTACGGTGATGGAGTTGCGGCGGTGTACGGTGATGGCGGTGCGGCGGTGTATGGTGATGGCGGTGTACGGTGATGACGTTGCGGCGGTGTACGGTGATGGAGTTGCGGCGGTGTACGGTGATGGCGGTGCGGCGGTGTATGGTGATGGCGGTGTACGGTGATGGCGTTGCGGCGGTGTACGGTGATGGCGGTGTCCGGTGATGGTGTTGCTGTGGTGTACGGTGATGGAGTTGCGGCGGTGTATGGTGATGGCGGTGCGGCGGTGTATGGTGATGGTGTTGCGGCGGTGTATGGTGATGACGTTGCGGCGGTGTACGGTGATGGCGGTGTCCGGTGATGGTGTTGCGGCGGTGTATGGTGATGACGTTGCGGCGGTGTACGGTGATGGAGTTGCGGCGGTGTATGGTGATGACGTTGCGGCGGTGTACGGTGATGGAGTTGCGGCGGTGTACGGTGATGGAGTTGCGGCGGTGTCCGGTGATGGAGTTGCGGCGGTGTACGGTGATGGAGTTGCGGCGGTGTACGGTGATGGCGGTGCGGCGGTGTATGGTGATGGTGTTGCGGCGGTGTATGGTGATGACGTTGCGGCGGAGTACGGTGATGGTGTTGCGGCGGTGTATGGTGATGACGTTGCGGCGGTGTACGGTGATGGCGGTGTCCGGTGATGGCGTTGCGGCGGTGTACGGTGATGGAGTTGCGGCGGTGTACGGTGATGGAGTTGCGGCGGTGTACGGTGATGGAGTTGCGGCGGTGTATGGTGATGACGTTGCGGCGGTGTACGGTGATGGCGGTGTACGGTGATGGAGTTGCGGCGGTGTACGGTGATGGAGTTACGGCGGTGTACGGTGATGGAGTTGCGGCGGTGTACGGTGATGGCGGTGTACGGTGATGGAGTTGCGGCGGTGTACGGTGATGGAGTTGCGGCGATGTACGGTGATGGCGGTGTACGGTGATGGAGTTGCGGCGGTGTACGGTGATGGCGGTGTACGGTGATGAAGTTGCGGCGGTGTACGGTGATGGAGTTGCGGCGGTGTACGGTGATGACGTTGCGGCGGTGTACGGTGATGACGTTGCGGCGGTGTACGGTGATGGCGGTGCGGCGGTGTATGGTGATGGCGTTGCGGCGGTGTACGGTGATGGCGGTGTACGGTGATGGCGTTGCGGCGGTGTCCGGTGATGGAGTTGCGGCGGTGTACGGTGATGGAGTTGCGGCGGTGTACGGTGATGGCGGTGCGGCGGTGTATGGTGATGGTGTTGCGGCGGTGTATGGTGATGACGTTGCGGCGGAGTACGGTGATGGTGTTGCGGCGGTGTATGGTGATGACGTTGCGGCGGTGTACGGTGATGGCGGTGTCCGGTGATGGCGTTGCGGCGGTGTACGGTGATGGAGTTGCGGCGGTGTACGGTGATGGAGTTGCGGCGGTGTACGGTGATGGAGTTGCGGCGGTGTATGGTGATGACGTTGCGGCGGTGTACGGTGATGGCGGTGTACGGTGATGGAGTTGCGGCGGTGTACGGTGATGGAGTTACGGCGGTGTACGGTGATGGAGTTGCGGCGGTGTACGGTGATGGCGGTGTACGGTGATGGAGTTGCGGCGGTGTACGGTGATGGAGTTGCGGCGATGTACGGTGATGGCGGTGTACGGTGATGGAGTTGCGGCGGTGTACGGTGATGGCGGTGTACGGTGATGAAGTTGCGGCGGTGTACGGTGATGGAGTTGCGGCGGTGTACGGTGATGACGTTGCGGCGGTGTACGGTGATGACGTTGCGGCGGTGTACGGTGATGGCGGTGCGGCGGTGTATGGTGATGGCGTTGCGGCGGTGTACGGTGATGGCGGTGTACGGTGATGGCGTTGCGGTGGTGTACGGTGATGGTGTTGCGGCGGTGTATGGTGATGGCGGTGTACGGTGATGACGTTGCGGCGGTGTACGGTGATGGAGTTGCGGCGGTGTACGGTGATGACGTTGCGGCGGTGTACGGTGATGGCGGTGCGGCGGTGTATGGTGATGGCGTTGCGGCGGTGTACGGTGATGGCGGTGTACGGTGATGGAGTTGCGGCGGTGTACGGTGATGGAGTTACGGCGGTGTACGGTGATGGAGTTGCGGCGGTGTACGGTGATGGCGGTGTACGGTGATGGAGTTGCGGCGGTGTACGGTGATGGAGTTGCGGCGATGTACGGTGATGGCGGTGTACGGTGATGGAGTTGCGGCGGTGTACGGTGATGGCGGTGTACGGTGATGAAGTTGCGGCGGTGTACGGTGATGGAGTTGCGGCGGTGTACGGTGATGACGTTGCGGCGGTGTACGGTGATGACGTTGCGGCGGTGTACGGTGATGGCGGTGCGGCGGTGTATGGTGATGGCGTTGCGGCGGTGTACGGTGATGGCGGTGTACGGTGATGGCGTTGCGGCGGTGTCCGGTGATGGAGTTGCGGCGGTGTACGGTGATGGAGTTGCGGCGGTGTACGGTGATGGCGGTGCGGCGGTGTATGGTGATGGTGTTGCGGCGGTGTATGGTGATGACGTTGCGGCGGAGTACGGTGATGGTGTTGCGGCGGTGTATGGTGATGACGTTGCGGCGGTGTACGGTGATGGCGGTGTCCGGTGATGGCGTTGCGGCGGTGTACGGTGATGGAGTTGCGGCGGTGTACGGTGATGGAGTTGCGGCGGTGTACGGTGATGGAGTTGCGGCGGTGTATGGTGATGACGTTGCGGCGGTGTACGGTGATGGCGGTGTACGGTGATGGAGTTGCGGCGGTGTACGGTGATGGAGTTACGGCGGTGTACGGTGATGGAGTTGCGGCGGTGTACGGTGATGGCGGTGTACGGTGATGGAGTTGCGGCGGTGTACGGTGATGGAGTTGCGGCGATGTACGGTGATGGCGGTGTACGGTGATGGAGTTGCGGCGGTGTACGGTGATGGCGGTGTACGGTGATGAAGTTGCGGCGGTGTACGGTGATGGAGTTGCGGCGGTGTACGGTGATGACGTTGCGGCGGTGTACGGTGATGACGTTGCGGCGGTGTACGGTGATGGCGGTGCGGCGGTGTATGGTGATGGCGTTGCGGCGGTGTACGGTGATGGCGGTGTACGGTGATGGCGTTGCGGTGGTGTACGGTGATGGTGTTGCGGCGGTGTATGGTGATGGCGGTGTACGGTGATGACGTTGCGGCGGTGTACGGTGATGGAGTTGCGGCGGTGTACGGTGATGACGTTGCGGCGGTGTACGGTGATGGCGGTGCGGCGGTGTATGGTGATGGCGTTGCGGCGGTGTACGGTGATGGCGGTGTACGGTGATGGCGTTGCGGTGGTGTACGGTGATGGTGTTGCGGCGGTGTATGGTGATGGCGGTGCGGCGGTGTACGGTGATGGCGTTGCGGCGGTGTACGGTGATGGTGTTGCGGCGGTGTACGGTGATGGAGTTGCGGCGGTGTACGGTGATGACGTTGCGGCGGTGTACGGTGATGGAGTTGCGGCGGTGTACGGTGATGGCGGTGCGGCGGTGTATGGTGATGGCGGTGTACGGTGATGACGTTGCGGCGGTGTACGGTGATGGAGTTGCGGCGGTGTACGGTGATGACGTTGCGGCGGTGTACGGTGATGGCGGTGCGGCGGTGTACGGTGATGGCGTTGCGGCGGTGTACGGTGATGGCGGTGTCCGGTGATGGCATTGCGGCGGTGTACGGTGATGGAGTTGCGGTGGTGTACGGTGATGACGTTGCGGCGGTGTACGGTGATGGCGGTGCGGCGGTGTATGGTGATGGCGTTGCGGCGGTGTACGGTGATGGCGTTGCGGCGGTGTACGGTGATGGCGGTGTACGGTGATGGTGTTGCGGCGGTGTACGATGATAGCGTTGCGGCGGTGTACGGTGATGGCGTTGCGGCGGTGTACGGTGATGGCGGTGCGGCGGTGTACGGTGATGGCGGTGTCCGGTGATGGTGTTGCGGCGGTGTACGGTGATTGGCGGTGTACGGTGATGACGTTGCGGCGGTGTACGGTGATTGGCGTTGCGGCGGTGTACGGTAATGGCGGTGTCCGGTGATGGTGTTGCGGCGGTGTACGATGATAGCGTTGCGGCGGTGTACGGTGATGGCGTTGCGGTGGTGTACGGTGATGGTGTTGCGGCGGTGTACGGTGATGGCGGTGCGGCGGTGTATGGTGATGGCGGTGCGGCGGTGTACGGTGATGGCGTTGCGGCGGTGTACGGTGATGGTGTTGCGGCGGTGTACGGTGATGGCGGTGCAGCGGTGTACGGTGATGGCGTTGCGGCGGCGTACGATGATAGCATTGCGGCGGTGTACGGTGATGGCGGTGTGCGGTGATGGCGTTGCGGCGGTGTATGGTGATGCCGTTGCGGCGGTGTACGGCGATGGCGGTGCGGCGGTGTACGGTGATGGCGGTGTACGGTGATGGAGTTGCGGTGGTGTACGGTGATGACGTTGCGGCGGTGTACGGTGATGGCGGTGCGGCGGTGTATGGTGATGGCGTTGCGGCGGTGTACGGTGATGGCGTTGCGGCGGTGTACGGTGATGGCGGTGTACGGTGATGGTGTTGCGGCGGTGTACGATGATAGCGTTGCGGCGGTGTACGGTGATGGCGTTGCGGCGGTGTACGGTGATGGCGGTGCGGCGGTGTACGGTGATGGCGGTGTCCGGTGATGGTGTTGCGGCGGTGTACGGTGATTGGCGGTGTACGGTGATGACGTTGCGGCGGTGTACGGTGATTGGCGTTGCGGCGGTGTACGGTAATGGCGGTGTCCGGTGATGGTGTTGCGGCGGTGTACGATGATAGCGTTGCGGCGGTGTACGGTGATGGCGTTGCGGTGGTGTACGGTGATGGTGTTGCGGCGGTGTACGGTGATGGCGGTGCGGCGGTGTATGGTGATGGCGGTGCGGCGGTGTACGGTGATGGCGTTGCGGCGGTGTACGGTGATGGTGTTGCGGCGGTGTACGGTGATGGCGGTGCAGCGGTGTACGGTGATGGCGTTGCGGCGGCGTACGATGATAGCATTGCGGCGGTGTACGGTGATGGCGGTGTGCGGTGATGGCGTTGCGGCGGTGTATGGTGATGCCGTTGCGGCGGTGTACGGCGATGGCGGTGCGGCGGTGTACGGTGATGGCGGTGTACGGTGATGGTGTTGCGGCGGTGTATGGTGATGACGTTGCGGCGGTGTACGGTGATGGCGGTGTCCGGTGATGGCGTTGCGGCGGTGTACGGTGATGGAGTTGCGGCGGTGTACGGTGATGACGTTGCGGCGGTGTACGGTGATGGAGTTGCGGCGGTGTATGGTGATGGAGTTGCGGTGGTGTACGGTGATGGAGTTGCGGCGGTGTACGGTGATGGAGTTGCGGCGGTGTACGGTGATGGCGGTGCGGCGGTGTATGGTGATGGTGTTGCGGCGGTGTATGGTGATGACGTTGCGGCGGTGTACGGTGATGGCGGTGTCCGGTGATGGTGTTGCGGCGGTGTACGGTGATGGCGGTGTACGGTGATGGAGTTGCGGCGGTGTACGGTGATGGAGTTGCGGCGATGTACGGTGATGGCGGTGTACGGTGATGGAGTTGCGGCGGTGTACGGTGATGGCGGTGTACGGTGATGGAGTTGCGGCGGTGTACGGTGATGGAGTTGCGGCGGTGTACGGTGATGGAGTTGCGGCGGTGTATGGTGATGGAGTTGCAGCGGTGTACGGTGATGGCGGTGTACGGTGATGGCGGTGTACGGTGATGGAGTTGCGGTGGTGTACGGTGATGGAGTTGCGGCGGTGTACGGTGATGGAGTTGCGGCGGTGTACGGTGATGGCGGTGTACGGTGATGGCGGTGTACGGTGATGGAGTTGCGGCGGTGTACGGTGATGGAGTTGCGGCGGTGTACGGTGATGGAGTTGCGGCGGTGTACGGTGATGGCGGTGTACGGTGATGGAGTTGCGGCGGTGTACGGTGATGGAGTTGCGGCGGTGTACGGTGATGGTGTTGCGGCGGTGTATGGTGATGACGTTGCGGCGGTGTACGGTGATGGCGGTGTCCGGTGATGGCGTTGCGGCGGTGTACGGTGATGGCGGTGTACGGTGATGGAGTTGCGGCGGTGTACGGTGATGGCGGTGCGGCGGTGTATGGTGATGGCGGTGCGGCGGTGTATGGTGATGGTGTTGCGGCGGTGTACGGTGATGACGTTGCGGCGGTGTACGGTGATGGAGTTGCGGCGGTGTACGGTGATGGAGTTGCGGCGGTGTACGGTGATGGAGATGCGGCGGTGTATGGTGATGACGTTGCGGCGGTGTACGGTGATGGCGGTGTACGGTGATGGAGTTGCGGCTTTGTACGGTGATGGAGTTGCGGCGGTGTACGGTGATGGAGTTGCGGCGGTGTACGGTGATGGAGTTGCGGCGGTGTACGGTGATGGCGGTGCGGCGGTGTATGGTGATGGCGGTGCGGCGGTGTATGGTGATGGTGTTGCGGCGGTGTACGGTGATGACGTTGCGGCGGTGTACGGTGATGGAGTTGCGGCGGTGTACGGTGATGGAGTTGCGGCGGTGTACGGTGATGGAGATGCGGCGGTGTATGGTGATGACGTTGCGGCGGTGTACGGTGATGGCGGTGTACGGTGATTGAGTTGCGGCGGTGTACGGTGATGACGGTGCGGCGATGTACGGTGATGGAGTTGCGGCGGTGTACGGTGATGGAGTTGCGGCGGTGTACGGTGATGGAGTTGCGGCGGTGTACGGTGATGGCGGTGTCCGGTGATGGCGTTGCGGCGGTGTACGGTGATGGCGGTGTACGTGATGGAGTTGCGGCGGTGTACGGTGATGGAGTTGCGGCGGTGTACGGTGATGGCGGTGCGGCGGTGTATGGTGATGGTGGTGCGGCGGTGTATGGTGATGGTGTTGCGGCGGTGTACGGTGATGACGTTGCGGCGGTGTACGGTGATGGAGTTGCGGCGGTGTACGGTGATGGAGTTGCGGCGGTGTACGGTGATGGAGATGCGGCGGTGTATGGTGATGACGTTGCGGCGGTGTACGGTGATGGCGGTGTACGGTGATGGAGTTGCGGCGGTGTACGGTGATGGAGTTGCGGCGGTGTACGGTGATGGAGTTGCAGGGGTGTACGGTGATGGAGTTGCGGCGGTGTACGGTGATGACGTTGCGGCGGTGTACGGTGATGGCGGTGTCCGGTGATGGCGTTGCGGCGGTGTACGGTGATGACGGTGCGGCGGTGTACGGTGATGGAGTTGCGGCGGTGTACGGTGATGGAGTTGCGGCGGTGTACGGTGATGGAGTTGCGGCGGTGTACGGTGATGGAGTTGCGGCGGTGTACGGTGATGGAGTTGCGGCGGTGTACGGTGATGGCAGTGCGGCGGTGTACGGTGATGGAGTTGCGGCGGTGTACGGTGATGGCGTTGCGGCGGTGTACGGTGATGGAGTTGCGGCGGTGTACGGTGATGGAGTTGCGGCGGTGTACGGTGATGGAGTTGCGGCGGTGTACGGTGATGGAGTTGCGGCGGTGTACGGTGATGGAGTTGCGGCGGTGTATGGTGATGACGTTGCGGCGGTGTATGGTGATGGCGGTGTACGGTGATGGAGTTGCGGCGGTGTACGGTGATGGAGTTGCAGCGGTGTACGGTGATGGAGTTGCGGCGGTGTACGGTGATGGAGTTGCGGCGGTGTCCGGTGATGGTGTTGCGGCGGTGTCCGGTGATGGAGTTGCGGCGGTGTCCGGTGATGGAGTTGCGGCGGTGTCCGGTGATGGCGGTGCGGCGGTGTACTGTGATGGCGGTGTACGGTGATGGAGTTGCGGCGGTGTACGGTGATGGCGGTGTACTGTGATGGCGGTGTACGGTGATGGAGTTGCGGCGGTGTATGGTGATGGCGGTGCGGCGGTGTATGGTGATGGCGGTGTACGGTGATGGAGTTGCGGCGGTGTACGGTGATGGCGGTGTACGGTGATGGAGTTGTGGCGGTGTACGGTGATGGCGGTGTATGGTGATGGCGGTGTACGGTGATGGAGTTGCGGCGGTGTACGGTGATGGAGTTGCGGCGGTGTCCGGTGATGGAGTTGCGGCGGTGTACGGTGATGGCGGTGTACGGTGATGACGGTGTACGGTGATGGCGTTGCGGCGGTGTACGGTGATGGAGTTGCGGCGGTGTACGGTGATGGAGTTGCGGCGGTGTACGGTGATGGAGTTGCGGCGGTGTACGGTGATGGCGGTGTACGGTGATGGAGTTGCGGCGGTGTACGGTGATGGAGTTGCGGCGGTGTACGGTGATGGAGTTGCGGCGGTGTATGGTGATGGAGTTGCAGCGGTGTACGGTGATGGCGGTGTACGGTGATGGAGTTGCGGCGGTGTACGGTGATGGCGGTGTACGGTGATGACGGTGTACGGTGATGGCGTTGCGGCGGTGTACGGTGATGGAGTTGCGGCGGTGTACGGTGATGGAGTTGCGGCGGTGTACGGTGATGGAGTTGCGGCGGTGTATGGTGATGACGTTGCGGCGGTGTACGGTGATGGCGGTGTACGGTGATGGAGTTGCGGCGGTGTACGGTGATGGAGTTGCGGCGGTGTACGGTGATGGTGTTGCGGCGGTGTACGGTGATGGCGGTGTACGGTGATGGAGTTGCGGCGGTGTACGGTGATGGAGTTGCGGCGATGTACGGTGATGGCGGTGTACGGTGATGGAGTTGCGGCGGTGTACGGTGATGGCGGTGTACGGTGATGGAGTTGCGGCGGTGTACGGTGATGGAGTTGCGGCGGTGTACGGTGATGGAGTTGCGGCGGTGTATGGTGATGGAGTTGCAGCGGTGTACGGTGATGGCGGTGTACGGTGATGGCGGTGTACGGTGATGGAGTTGCGGTGGTGTACGGTGATGGAGTTGCGGCGGTGTACGGTGATGGAGTTGCGGCGGTGTACGGTGATGGCGGTGTACGGTGATGGCGGTGTACGGTGATGGAGTTGCGGCGGTGTACGGTGATGGAGTTGCGGCGGTGTACGGTGATGGAGTTGCGGCGGTGTACGGTGATGGCGGTGTACGGTGATGGAGTTGCGGCGGTGTACGGTGATGGAGTTGCGGCGGTGTACGGTGATGGTGTTGCGGCGGTGTATGGTGATGACGTTGCGGCGGTGTACGGTGATGGCGGTGTCCGGTGATGGCGTTGCGGCGGTGTACGGTGATGGCGGTGTACGGTGATGGAGTTGCGGCGGTGTACGGTGATGGCGGTGCGGCGGTGTATGGTGATGGCGGTGCGGCGGTGTATGGTGATGGTGTTGCGGCGGTGTACGGTGATGACGTTGCGGCGGTGTACGGTGATGGAGTTGCGGCGGTGTACGGTGATGGAGTTGCGGCGGTGTACGGTGATGGAGATGCGGCGGTGTATGGTGATGACGTTGCGGCGGTGTACGGTGATGGCGGTGTACGGTGATGGAGTTGCGGCTTTGTACGGTGATGGAGTTGCGGCGGTGTACGGTGATGGAGTTGCGGCGGTGTACGGTGATGGAGTTGCGGCGGTGTACGGTGATGGCGGTGCGGCGGTGTATGGTGATGGCGGTGCGGCGGTGTATGGTGATGGTGTTGCGGCGGTGTACGGTGATGACGTTGCGGCGGTGTACGGTGATGGAGTTGCGGCGGTGTACGGTGATGGAGTTGCGGCGGTGTACGGTGATGGAGATGCGGCGGTGTATGGTGATGACGTTGCGGCGGTGTACGGTGATGGCGGTGTACGGTGATGGAGTTGCGGCGGTGTACGGTGATGACGGTGCGGCGATGTACGGTGATGGAGTTGCGGCGGTGTACGGTGATGGAGTTGCGGCGGTGTACGGTGATGGAGTTGCGGCGGTGTACGGTGATGGCGGTGTCCGGTGATGGCGTTGCGGCGGTGTACGGTGATGGCGGTGTACGTGATGGAGTTGCGGCGGTGTACGGTGATGGAGTTGCGGCGGTGTACGGTGATGGCGGTGCGGCGGTGTATGGTGATGGTGGTGCGGCGGTGTATGGTGATGGTGTTGCGGCGGTGTACGGTGATGACGTTGCGGCGGTGTACGGTGATGGAGTTGCGGCGGTGTACGGTGATGGAGTTGCGGCGGTGTACGGTGATGGAGATGCGGCGGTGTATGGTGATGACGTTGCGGCGGTGTACGGTGATGGCGGTGTACGGTGATGGAGTTGCGGCGGTGTACGGTGATGGAGTTGCGGCGGTGTACGGTGATGGAGTTGCAGGGGTGTACGGTGATGGAGTTGCGGCGGTGTATGGTGATGACGTTGCGGCGGTGTACGGTGATGGCGGTGTACGGTGATGGAGTTGCGGCGGTGTACGGTGATGGAGTTGCGGCGGTGTACGGTGATGGTGTTGCGGCGGTGTACGGTGATGGCGGTGTACGGTGATGGAGTTGCGGCGGTGTACGGTGATGGAGTTGCGGCGATGTACGGTGATGGCGGTGTACGGTGATGGAGTTGCGGCGGTGTACGGTGATGGCGGTGTACGGTGATGGAGTTGCGGCGGTGTACGGTGATGGAGTTGCGGCGGTGTACGGTGATGGCGGTGTACGGTGATGGCGGTGTACGGTGATGGAGTTGCGGCGGTGTACGGTGATGGAGTTGCGGCGGTGTACGGTGATGGAGTTGCGGCGGTGTACGGTGATGGCGGTGTACGGTGATGGAGTTGCGGCGGTGTACGGTGATGGAGTTGCGGCGGTGTACGGTGATGGTGTTGCGGCGGTGTATGGTGATGACGTTGCGGCGGTGTACGGTGATGGCGGTGTCCGGTGATGGCGTTGCGGCGGTGTACGGTGATGGCGGTGTACGGTGATGGAGTTGCGGCGGTGTACGGTGATGGCGGTGCGGCGGTGTATGGTGATGGCGGTGCGGCGGTGTATGGTGATGGTGTTGCGGCGGTGTACGGTGATGACGTTGCGGCGGTGTACGGTGATGGAGTTGCGGCGGTGTACGGTGATGGAGTTGCGGCGGTGTACGGTGATGGAGATGCGGCGGTGTATGGTGATGACGTTGCGGCGGTGTACGGTGATGGCGGTGTACGGTGATGGAGTTGCGGCTTTGTACGGTGATGGAGTTGCGGCGGTGTACGGTGATGGAGTTGCGGCGGTGTACGGTGATGGAGTTGCGGCGGTGTACGGTGATGGCGGTGCGGCGGTGTATGGTGATGGCGGTGCGGCGGTGTATGGTGATGGTGTTGCGGCGGTGTACGGTGATGACGTTGCGGCGGTGTACGGTGATGGAGTTGCGGCGGTGTACGGTGATGGAGTTGCGGCGGTGTACGGTGATGGAGATGCGGCGGTGTATGGTGATGACGTTGCGGCGGTGTACGGTGATGGCGGTGTACGGTGATGGAGTTGCGGCGGTGTACGGTGATGACGGTGCGGCGATGTACGGTGATGGAGTTGCGGCGGTGTACGGTGATGGAGTTGCGGCGGTGTACGGTGATGGAGTTGCGGCGGTGTACGGTGATGGCGGTGTCCGGTGATGGCGTTGCGGCGGTGTACGGTGATGGCGGTGTACGTGATGGAGTTGCGGCGGTGTACGGTGATGGAGTTGCGGCGGTGTACGGTGATGGCGGTGCGGCGGTGTATGGTGATGGTGGTGCGGCGGTGTATGGTGATGGTGTTGCGGCGGTGTACGGTGATGACGTTGCGGCGGTGTACGGTGATGGAGTTGCGGCGGTGTACGGTGATGGAGTTGCGGCGGTGTACGGTGATGGAGATGCGGCGGTGTATGGTGATGACGTTGCGGCGGTGTACGGTGATGGCGGTGTACGGTGATGGAGTTGCGGCGGTGTACGGTGATGGAGTTGCGGCGGTGTACGGTGATGGAGTTGCAGGGGTGTACGGTGATGGAGTTGCGGCGGTGTACGGTGATGACGTTGCGGCGGTGTACGGTGATGGCGGTGTCCGGTGATGGCGTTGCGTCGGTGTACGGTGATGACGGTGCGGCGGTGTACGGTGATGGAGTTGCGGCGGTGTACGGTGATGGAGTTGCGGCGGTGTACGGTGATGGAGTTGCGGCGGTGTACGGTGATGGAGTTGCGGCGGTGTACGGTGATGGCAGTGCGGCGGTGTACGGTGATGGAGTTGCGGCGGTGTACGGTGATGGCGTTGCGGCGGTGTACGGTGATGGAGTTGCGGCGGTGTACGGTGATGGAGTTGCGGCGGTGTACGGTGATGGAGTTGCGGCGGTGTACGGTGATGGAGTTGCGGCGGTGTACGGTGATGGAGTTGCGGCGGTGTACGGTGATGGTGTTGCGGCGGTGTATGGTGATGACGTTGCGGCGGTGTATGGTGATGGCGGTGTACGGTGATGGAGTTGCGGCGGTGTACGGTGATGGAGTTGCAGCGGTGTACGGTGATGGAGTTGCGGCGGTGTACGGTGATGGAGTTGCGGCGGTGTACGGTGATGGAGTTGCGGCGGTGTCCGGTGATGGAGTTGCGGCGGTGTCCGGTGATGGTGTTGCGGCGGTGTCCGGTAAAGAAGTTGCGGCGGTGTCCGGTGATGGAGTTGCGGCGGTGTCCGTGATGGCGGTGCGGCGGTGTACTGTGATGGCGGTGTACGGTGATGGAGTTGCGGCGGTGTACGGTGATGGCGGTGTACTGTGATGGCGGTGTACGGTGATGGAGTTGCGGCGGTGTATGGTGATGGCGGTGCGGCGGTGTATGGTGATGGCGGTGTACGGTGATGGAGTTGCGGCGGTGTACGGTGATGGCGGTGTACGGTGATGGAGTTGTGGCGGTGTACGGTGATGGCGGTGTATGGTGATGGCGGTGTACGGTGATGGAGTTGCGGCGGTGTACGGTGATGGAGTTGCGGCGGTGTCCGGTGATGGAGTTGCGGCGGTGTCCGGTGATGGTGTTGCGGCGGTGTACGGTGATGGCGGTGCGGCGGTGTATGGTGATGGCGGTGTACGGTGATGGAGTTGCGGCGGTGTACGTGATGGCGGTGTACGGTGATGGCGGTGTACGGTGATGGAGTTGCGGCGGTGTACGGTGATGGCGGTGTACGGTGATGGCGGTGTACGGTGATGGAGTTGCGGCGGTGTACGGTGATGGAGTTGCGGCGGTGTCCGGTGATGGTGTTGCGGCGGTGTACGGTGATGGCGGTGTACGGTGATGGAGTTGCGGCGGTGTACGTGATGGCGGTGTACGGTGATGGCGGTGTACGGTGATGGAGTTGCTGCGGTGTACGGTGATGGCGGTGTACGGTGATGGCGGTGTACGGTGATGGAGTTGCGGCGGTGTACGGTGATGGAGTTGCGGCGGTGTCCGGTGATGGTGTTGCGGTGGTGTACGGTGATGGCGGTGCGGCGGTGTACTGTGATGGCGGTGTACGGTGATGGAGTTGCGGCGGTGTACGGTGATGGCGGTGTACGGTGATGGAGTTGCGGCGGTGTACGGTGATGGCGGTGTCCGGTGATGGCGTTGCGGCGGTGTACGGTGATGGCGGTGCGGCGGTGTACTGTGATGGCGGTGTACGGTGATGGAGTTGCGGCGGTGTACGGTGATGGCAGTGCGGCGGTGTACTGTGATGGCGGTGTACGGTGATGGAGTTGCGGCGGTGTACGGTGATGGCGGTGTGCTGTGATGGCGGTGTACGGTGATGGCGGTGCGGCGGTGTATGGTGATGGCGGTGTACGGTGATGGAGTTGCGGCGGTGTACGGTGATGGCGGTGTCCGGTGATGGCGTTGCGGCGGTGTACGGTGATGGTGTTGCGGCGGTGTACGGTGATGGTGTTGCGGCGGTGTACGGTGATGGCGGTGCGGCGGTGTACTGTGATGGCGGTGTACGGTGATGGAGTTGCGGCGGTGTACGGTGATGGCGGTGTACTGTGATGGCGGTGTACGGTGATGGCGGTGCGGCAGTGTACGGTGATGGTGTTGCGGCGGTGTACGGTGATGGAGTTGCGGCGGTGTACGGTGATGGAGTTGCGGCGGTGTACGGTGATGGAGTTGCGGCGGTGTACGGTGATGGAGTTGCGGCGGTGTACGGTGATGGTGTTGCGGCGGTGTACGGTGATGGCGGTGTACGGTGATGGCGGTGTACGGTGATGGAGTTGCGGCGGTGTACGGTGATGGAGTTGCGGCGGTGTCCGGTGATGGTGTTGCGGCGGTGTACGGTGATGGCGGTGTACGGTGATGGAGTTGCGGCGGTGTACGTGATGGCGGTGTACGGTGATGGCGGTGTACGGTGATGGAGTTGCGGCGGTGTACGGTGATGGCGGTGTACGGTGATGGCGGTGTACGGTGATGGAGTTGCGGCGGTGTACGGTGATGGAGTTGCGGCGGTGTCCGGTGATGGTGTTGCGGTGGTGTACGGTGATGGCGGTGCGGCGGTGTACTGTGATGGCGGTGTACGGTGATGGAGTTGCGGCGGTGTACGGTGATGGCGGTGTACGGTGATGGAGTTGCGGCGGTGTACGGTGATGGCGGTGCGGCGGTGTACTGTGATGGCGGTGTACGGTGATGGAGTTGCGGCGGTGTACGGTGATGGCAGTGCGGCGGTGTACTGTGATGGCGATGTACGGTGATGGAGTTGCGGCGGTGTACGGTGATGGCGGTGCGGCGGTGTACTGTGATGGCGGTGTACGGTGATGGAGTTGCGGCGGTGTACGGTGATGGCAGTGCGGCGGTGTACTGTGATGGCGGTGTACGGTGATGGAGTTGCGGCGGTGTACGGTGATGGCGGTGTGCTGTGATGGCGGTGTACGGTGATGGCGGTGCGGCGGTGTATGGTGATGGCGGTGTACGGTGATGGAGTTGCGGCGGTGTACGGTGATGGAGTTGCGGCGGTGTACGGTGATGGTGTTGCGGCGGTGTACGGTGATGGCGGTGTACGGTGATGGAGTTATGGCGGTGTACGGTGATGGAGTTGCGGCGGTGTACGGTGATGGAGTTGCGGCGGTGTACGGTGATGGAGTTGCGGCGGTGTACGGTGATGGCGGTGCGGCGGTGTACGGTGATGGAGTTGCGGCGCTGTACGGTGATGGAGTTGCGGCGGTGTACGGTGATGGCGGTGCGGCGGTGTACGGTGATGGAGTTGCGGCGCTGTACGGTGATGGAGTTGCGGCGGTGTACGGTGATGGCGGTGTACGGTGATGGAGTTGCGGCGGTGTACGGTGATGGAGTTGCGGCGGTGTCCGGTGATGGCATTGCGGCGGTGTACGGTGATGGAGTTGCGGCGGTGTACGGTGATGACGTTGCGGCGGTGTACGGTGATGGCGGTGCGGCGGTGTATGGTGATGGCGTTGCGGCGGTGTACGGTGATGGCGTTGCGGCGGTGTACGGTGATGGCGGTGTACGGTGATGGTGTTGCGGCGGTGTACGATGATAGCGTTGCGGCGGTGTACGGTGATGGCGTTGCGGCGGTGTACGGTGATGGCGGTGTCCGGTGATGGTGTTGCGGCGGTGTACGGTGATTGGCGGTGTACGGTGATGACGTTGCGGTGGTGTACGGTGATTGGCGTTGCGGCGGTGTACGGTGATGGCGGTGTCCTGTGATGGTGTTGCGGCGGTGTACGATGATAGCGTTGCGGCGGTGTACGGTGATGGCGTTGCGGTGGTGTACGGTGACGGTGTTGCGGCGGTGTACGGTGATGGCGGTGCGGCGGTGTATGGTGATGGCGGTGCGGCGGTGTACGGTGATGGCGTTGCGGCGGTGTACGGTGATGGTGTTGCGGCGGTGTACGGTGATGGCGGTGCGGCGGTGTACGGTGATGGCGTTGCGGCGGTGTACGGTGATGGTGTTGCGGCGGTGTATGATGATAGCGTTGCGGCGGTGTACGGTGATGGCGGTGTGCGGTGATGGCGTTGCGGCGGTGTATGGTGATGGCGTTGCGGCGGTGTACGGCGATGGCGGTGCGGCGGTGTACGGTGATGGCGGTGTACGGTGATGGTGTTGCGGCGGTGTATGGTGATGACGTTGCGGCGGTGTACGGTGATGGCGGTGTCCGGTGATGGCGTTGCGGCGGTGTACGGTGATGGAGTTGCGGCGGTGTACGGTGATGACGTTGCGGCGGTGTACGGTGATGGAGTTGCGGCGGTGTACGGTGATGGAGTTGCGGCGGTGTACGGTGATGGAGTTGCGGCGGTGTACGGTGATGGCGGTGCGGCGGTGTATGGTGATGGTGTTGCGGCGGTGTATGGTGATGACGTTGCGGCGGTGTACGGTGATGGCGGTGTCCGGTGATGGTGTTGCGGCGGTGTATGGTGATGACGTTGCGGCGGTGTACGGTGATGGAGTTGCGGCGGTGTACGGTGATGGAGTTGCGGCGGTGTACGGTGATGGCGGTGTACGGTGATGGAGTTGCGGCGGTGTACGTGATGGCGGTGTACGGTGATGGCGGTGTACGGTGATGGAGTTGCTGCGGTGTACGGTGATGGCGGTGTACGGTGATGGCGGTGTACGGTGATGGAGTTGCGGCGGTGTACGGTGATGGAGTTGCGGCGGTGTCCAGTGATGGTGTTGCGGTGGTGTACGGTGATGGCGGTGCGGCGGTGTACTGTGATGGCGGTGTACGGTGATGGAGTTGCGGCGGTGTACGGTGATGGCGGTGTACGGTGATGGAGTTGCGGCGGTGTACGGTGATGGCGGTGTCCGGTGATGGCGTTGCGGCGGTGTACGGTGATGGCGGTGCGGCGGTGTACTGTGATGGCGGTGTACGGTGATGGAGTTGCGGCGGTGTACGGTGATGGCAGTGCGGCGGTGTACTGTGATGGCGGTGTACGGTGATGGAGTTGCGGCGGTGTACGGTGATGGCGGTGTGCTGTGATGGCGGTGTACGGTGATGGCGGTGCGGCGGTGTATGGTGATGGCGGTGTACGGTGATGGAGTTGCGGCGGTGTACGGTGATGGCGGTGTCCGGTGATGGCGTTGCGGCGGTGTACGGTGATGGTGTTGCGGCGGTGTACGGTGATGGTGTTGCGGCGGTGTACGGTGATGGCGGTGCGGCGGTGTACTGTGATGGCGGTGTACGGTGATGGAGTTGCGGCGGTGTACGGTGATGGCGGTGTACTGTGATGGCGGTGTACGGTGATGGCGGTGCGGCAGTGTACGGTGATGGTGTTGCGGCGGTGTACGGTGATGGAGTTGCGGCGGTGTACGGTGATGGAGTTGCGGCGGTGTACGGTGATGGAGTTGCGGCGGTGTACGGTGATGGAGTTGCGGCGGTGTACGGTGATGGTGTTGCGGCGGTGTACGGTGATGGCGGTGTACGGTGATGGCGGTGTACGGTGATGGAGTTGCGGCGGTGTACGGTGATGGAGTTGCGGCGGTGTCCGGTGATGGTGTTGCGGCGGTGTACGGTGATGGCGGTGTACGGTGATGGAGTTGCGGCGGTGTACGTGATGGCGGTGTACGGTGATGGCGGTGTACGGTGATGGAGTTGCGGCGGTGTACGGTGATGGCGGTGTACGGTGATGGCGGTGTACGGTGATGGAGTTGCGGCGGTGTACGGTGATGGAGTTGCGGCGGTGTCCGGTGATGGTGTTGCGGTGGTGTACGGTGATGGCGGTGCGGCGGTGTACTGTGATGGCGGTGTACGGTGATGGAGTTGCGGCGGTGTACGGTGATGGCGGTGTACGGTGATGGAGTTGCGGCGGTGTACGGTGATGGCGGTGCGGCGGTGTACTGTGATGGCGGTGTACGGTGATGGAGTTGCGGCGGTGTACGGTGATGGCAGTGCGGCGGTGTACTGTGATGGCGGTGTACGGTGATGGAGTTGCGGCGGTGTACGGTGATGGCGGTGCGGCGGTGTACTGTGATGGCGGTGTACGGTGATGGAGTTGCGGCGGTGTACGGTGATGGCAGTGCGGCGGTGTACTGTGATGGCGGTGTACGGTGATGGAGTTGCGGCGGTGTACGGTGATGGCGGTGTGCTGTGATGGCGGTGTACGGTGATGGCGGTGCGGCGGTGTATGGTGATGGCGGTGTACGGTGATGGAGTTGCGGCGGTGTACGGTGATGGAGTTGCGGCGGTGTACGGTGATGGTGTTGCGGCGGTGTACGGTGATGGCGGTGTACGGTGATGGAGTTATGGCGGTGTACGGTGATGGAGTTGCGGCGGTGTACGGTGATGGAGTTGCGGCGGTGTACGGTGATGGAGTTGCGGCGGTGTACGGTGATGGCGGTGCGGCGGTGTACGGTGATGGAGTTGCGGCGCTGTACGGTGATGGAGTTGCGGCGGTGTACGGTGATGGCGGTGTACGGTGATGGAGTTGCGGCGGTGTACGGTGATGGAGTTGCGGCGGTGTCCGGTGATGGCATTGCGGCGGTGTACGGTGATGGAGTTGCGGCGGTGTACGGTGATGACGTTGCGGCGGTGTACGGTGATGGCGGTGCGGCGGTGTATGGTGATGGCGTTGCGGCGGTGTACGGTGATGGCGTTGCGGCGGTGTACGGTGATGGCGGTGTACGGTGATGGTGTTGCGGCGGTGTACGATGATAGCGTTGCGGCGGTGTACGGTGATGGCGTTGCGGCGGTGTACGGTGATGGCGGTGTCCGGTGATGGTGTTGCGGCGGTGTACGGTGATTGGCGGTGTACGGTGATGACGTTGCGGTGGTGTACGGTGATTGGCGTTGCGGCGGTGTACGGTGATGGCGGTGTCCTGTGATGGTGTTGCGGCGGTGTACGATGATAGCGTTGCGGCGGTGTACGGTGATGGCGTTGCGGTGGTGTACGGTGACGGTGTTGCGGCGGTGTACGGTGATGGCGGTGCGGCGGTGTATGGTGATGGCGGTGCGGCGGTGTACGGTGATGGCGTTGCGGCGGTGTACGGTGATGGTGTTGCGGCGGTGTACGGTGATGGCGGTGCGGCGGTGTACGGTGATGGCGTTGCGGCGGTGTACGGTGATGGTGTTGCGGCGGTGTATGATGATAGCGTTGCGGCGGTGTACGGTGATGGCGGTGTGCGGTGATGGCGTTGCGGCGGTGTATGGTGATGGCGTTGCGGCGGTGTACGGCGATGGCGGTGCGGCGGTGTACGGTGATGGCGGTGTACGGTGATGGTGTTGCGGCGGTGTATGGTGATGACGTTGCGGCGGTGTACGGTGATGGCGGTGTCCGGTGATGGCGTTGCGGCGGTGTACGGTGATGGAGTTGCGGCGGTGTACGGTGATGACGTTGCGGCGGTGTACGGTGATGGAGTTGCGGCGGTGTACGGTGATGGAGTTGCGGCGGTGTACGGTGATGGAGTTGCGGCGGTGTACGGTGATGGCGGTGCGGCGGTGTATGGTGATGGTGTTGTGGCGGTGTATGGTGATGACGTTGCGGCGGTGTACGGTGATGGCGGTGTCCGGTGATGGTGTTGCGGCGGTGTATGGTGATGACGTTGCGGCGGTGTACGGTGATGGAGTTGCGGCGGTGTACGGTGATGGAGTTGCGGCGGTGTACGGTGATGGCGGTGTACGGTGATGGAGTTGCGGCGGTGTACGTGATGGCGGTGTACGGTGATGGCGGTGTACGGTGATGGAGTTGCTGCGGTGTACGGTGATGGCGGTGTACGGTGATGGCGGTGTACGGTGATGGAGTTGCGGCGGTGTACGGTGATGGAGTTGCGGCGGTGTCCGGTGATGGTGTTGCGGTGGTGTACGGTGATGGCGGTGCGGCGGTGTACTGTGATGGCGGTGTACGGTGATGGAGTTGCGGCGGTGTACGGTGATGGCGGTGTACGGTGATGGAGTTGCGGCGGTGTACGGTGATGGCGGTGCGGCGGTGTACTGTGATGGCGGTGTACGGTGATGGAGTTGCGGCGGTGTACGGTGATGGCAGTGCGGCGGTGTACTGTGATGGCGGTGTACGGTGATGGAGTTGCGGCGGTGTACGGTGATGGCGGTGCGGCGGTGTACTGTGATGGCGGTGTACGGTGATGGAGTTGCGGCGGTGTACGGTGATGGCAGTGCGGCGGTGTACTGTGATGGCGGTGTACGGTGATGGAGTTGCGGCGGTGTACGGTGATGGCGGTGTGCTGTGATGGCGGTGTACGGTGATGGCGGTGCGGCGGTGTATGGTGATGGCGGTGTACGGTGATGGAGTTGCGGCGGTGTACGGTGATGGAGTTGCGGCGGTGTACGGTGATGGTGTTGCGGCGGTGTACGGTGATGGCGGTGTACGGTGATGGAGTTATGGCGTGTACGGTGATGGAGTTGCGGCGGTGTACGGTGATGGAGTTGCGGCGGTGTACGGTGATGGAGTTGCGGCGGTGTACGGTGATGGCGGTGCGGCGGTGTACGGTGATGGAGTTGCGGCGCTGTACGGTGATGGAGTTGCGGCGGTGTACGGTGATGGCGGTGTACGGTGATGGAGTTGCGGCGGTGTACGGTGATGGAGTTATGGCGGTGTACGGTGATGGAGTTGCGGCGGTGTACGGTGATGGAGTTGCGGCGGTGTACGGTGATGGAGTTGCGGCGGTGTACGGTGATGGCGGTGCGGCGGTGTACGGTGATGGAGTTGCGGCGCTGTACGGTGATGGAGTTGCGGCGGTGTACGGTGATGGCGGTGTACGGTGATGGAGTTGCGGCGGTGTACGGTGATGGAGTTGCGGCGGTGTCCGGTGATGGCATTGCGGCGGTGTACGGTGATGGAGTTGCGGCGGTGTACGGTGATGACGTTGCGGCGGTGTACGGTGATGGCGGTGCGGCGGTGTATGGTGATGGCGTTGCGGCGGTGTACGGTGATGGCGTTGCGGCGGTGTACGGTGATGGCGGTGTACGGTGATGGTGTTGCGGCGGTGTACGATGATAGCGTTGCGGCGGTGTACGGTGATGGCGTTGCGGCGGTGTACGGTGATGGCGGTGTCCGGTGATGGTGTTGCGGCGGTGTACGGTGATTGGCGGTGTACGGTGATGACGTTGCGGTGGTGTACGGTGATTGGCGTTGCGGCGGTGTACGGTGATGGCGGTGTCCTGTGATGGTGTTGCGGCGGTGTACGATGATAGCGTTGCGGCGGTGTACGGTGATGGCGTTGCGGCGGTGTACGGTGATGGCGGTGTCCGGTGATGGTGTTGCGGCGGTGTACGGTGATTGGCGGTGTACGGTGATGACGTTGCGGTGGTGTACGGTGATTGGCGTTGCGGCGGTGTACGGTGATGGCGGTGTCCTGTGATGGTGTTGCGGCGGTGTACGATGATAGCGTTGCGGCGGTGTACGGTGATGGCGTTGCGGTGGTGTACGGTGACGGTGTTGCGGCGGTGTACGGTGATGGCGGTGTACGGTGATGGAGTTGCGGCGGTGTACGGTGATGGCGGTGTGCTGTGATGGCGGTGTACGGTGATGGCGGTGCGGCGGTGTATGGTGATGGCGGTGTACGGTGATGGAGTTGCGGCGGTGTACGGTGATGGCGGTGTCCGGTGATGGCGTTGCGGCGGTGTACGGTGATGGTGTTGCGGCGGTGTACGGTGATGGTGTTGCGGCGGTGTACGGTGATGGCGGTGCGGCGGTGTACTGTGATGGCGGTGTACGGTGATGGAGTTGCGGCAGTGTACGGTGATGGCGGTGTACTGTGATGGCGGTGTACGGTGATGGCGGTGCGGCAGTGTACGGTGATGGTGTTGCGGCGGTGTACGGTGATGGAGTTGCGGCGGTGTACGGTGATGGAGTTGCGGCGGTGTACGGTGATGGAGTTGCGGCGGTGTACGGTGATGGAGTTGCGGCGGTGTACGGTGATGGTGTTGCGGCGGTGTACGGTGATGGCGGTGTACGGTGATGGCGGTGTACGGTGATGGAGTTGCGGCGGTGTACGGTGATGGAGTTGCGGCGGTGTCCGGTGATGGTGTTGCGGCGGTGTACGGTGATGGCGGTGTACGGTGATGGAGTTGCGGCGGTGTACGTGATGGCGGTGTACGGTGATGGCGGTGTACGGTGATGGAGTTGCGGCGGTGTACGGTGATGGCGGTGTACGGTGATGGCGGTGTACGGTGATGGAGTTGCGGCGGTGTACGGTGATGGAGTTGCGGCGGTGTCCGGTGATGGTGTTGCGGTGGTGTACGGTGATGGCGGTGCGGCGGTGTACTGTGATGGCGGTGTACGGTGATGGAGTTGCGGCGTTGTACGGTGATGGCGGTGTACGGTGATGGAGTTGCGGCGGTGTACGGTGATGGCGGTGCGGCGGTGTACGGTGATGGAGTTGCGGCGCTGTACGGTGATGGAGTTGCGGCGGTGTACGGTGATGGCGGTGTACGGTGATGGAGTTATGGCGGTGTACGGTGATGGAGTTGCGGCGGTGTACGGTGATGGAGTTGCGGCGGTGTACGGTGATGGAGTTGCGGCGGTGTACGGTGATGGCGGTGCGGCGGTGTACGGTGATGGAGTTGCGGCGCTGTACGGTGATGGAGTTGCGGCGGTGTACGGTGATGGCGGTGTACGGTGATGGAGTTGCGGCGGTGTACGGTGATGGAGTTGCGGCGGTGTCCGGTGATGGCATTGCGGCGGTGTACGGTGATGGAGTTGCGGCGGTGTACGGTGATGACGTTGCGGCGGTGTACGGTGATGGCGGTGCGGCGGTGTATGGTGATGGCGTTGCGGCGGTGTACGGTGATGGCGTTGCGGCGGTGTACGGTGATGGCGGTGTACGGTGATGGTGTTGCGGCGGTGTACGATGATAGCGTTGCGGCGGTGTACGGTGATGGCGTTGCGGCGGTGTACGGTGATGGCGGTGTCCGGTGATGGTGTTGCGGCGGTGTACGGTGATTGGCGGTGTACGGTGATGACGTTGCGGTGGTGTACGGTGATTGGCGTTGCGGCGGTGTACGGTGATGGCGGTGTCCTGTGATGGTGTTGCGGCGGTGTACGATGATAGCGTTGCGGCGGTGTACGGTGATGGCGTTGCGGTGGTGTACGGTGACGGTGTTGCGGCGGTGTACGGTGATGGCGGTGCGGCGGTGTATGGTGATGGCGGTGCGGCGGTGTACGGTGATGGCGTTGCGGCGGTGTACGGTGATGGTGTTGCGGCGGTGTACGGTGATGGCGGTGCGGCGGTGTACGGTGATGGCGTTGCGGCGGTGTACGGTGATGGTGTTGCGGCGGTGTATGATGATAGCGTTGCGGCGGTGTACGGTGATGGCGGTGTGCGGTGATGGCGTTGCGGCGGTGTATGGTGATGGCGTTGCGGCGGTGTACGGCGATGGCGGTGCGGCGGTGTACGGTGATGGCGGTGTACGGTGATGGTGTTGCGGCGGTGTATGGTGATGACGTTGCGGCGGTGTACGGTGATGGCGGTGTCCGGTGATGGCGTTGCGGCGGTGTACGGTGATGGAGTTGCGGCGGTGTACGGTGATGACGTTGCGGCGGTGTACGGTGATGGAGTTGCGGCGGTGTACGGTGATGGAGTTGCGGCGGTGTACGGTGATGGAGTTGCGGCGGTGTACGGTGATGGCGGTGCGGCGGTGTATGGTGATGGTGTTGCGGCGGTGTATGGTGATGACGTTGCGGCGGTGTACGGTGATGGCGGTGTCCGGTGATGGTGTTGCGGCGGTGTATGGTGATGACGTTGCGGCGGTGTACGGTGATGGAGTTGCGGCGGTGTACGGTGATGGAGTTGCGGCGGTGTCCGGTGATGGAGTTGCGGCGGTGTACGGTGATGGAGTTGCGGCGGTGTACGGTGATGGCGGTGCGGCGGTGTATGGTGATGGTGTTGCGGCGGTGTATGGTGATGACGTTGCGGCGGTGTACGGTGATGACGGTGTACGGTGATGGCGTTGCGGCGGTGTACGGTGATGGAGTTGCGGCGGTGTACGGTGATGGAGTTGCGGCGGTGTACGGTGATGGAGTTGCGGCGGTGTATGGTGATGACGTTGCGGCGGTGTACGGTGATGGCGGTGTACGGTGATGGAGTTGCGGCGGTGTACGGTGATGGAGTTGCGGCGGTGTACGGTGATGGAGTTGCGGCGGTGTACGGTGATGGCGGTGTACGGTGATGGAGTTGCGGCGGTGTACGGTGATGGAGTTGCGGCGATGTACGGTGATGGCGGTGTACGGTGATGGAGTTGCGGCGGTGTACGGTGATGGCGGTGTACGGTGATGGAGTTGCGGCGGTGTACGGTGATGGAGTTGCGGCGGTGTACGGTGATGGAGTTGCGGCGGTGTATGGTGATGGAGTTGCGGCGGTGTACGGTGATGGCGTTGCGGCGGTGTACGGTGATGGTGGTGTACGGTGATGGAGTTGCGGCGGTGTACGGTGATGGAGTTGCGGCGGTGTACGGTGATGGAGTTGCGGCGGTGTACGGTGATGGCGGTGTACGGTGATGGAGTTGCGGCGGTGTACGGTGATGGCGTTGCGGCGGTGTACGGTGATGGTGTTGCGGCGGTGTACGGTGATGGCGGTGCGGCGGTGTACGGTGATGGCGTTGCGGCGGTGTACGGTGATGGTGTTGCGGCGGTGTATGATGATAGCGTTGCGGCGGTGTACGGTGATGGCGGTGTGCGGTGATGGCGTTGCGGCGGTGTATGGTGATGGCGTTGCGGCGGTGTACGGCGATGGCGGTGCGGCGGTGTACGGTGATGGCGGTGTACGGTGATGGTGTTGCGGCGGTGTATGGTGATGACGTTGCGGCGGTGTACGGTGATGGCGGTGTCCGGTGATGGCGTTGCGGCGGTGTACGGTGATGGAGTTGCGGCGGTGTACGGTGATGACGTTGCGGCGGTGTACGGTGATGGAGTTGCGGCGGTGTACGGTGATGGAGTTGCGGCGGTGTACGGTGATGGAGTTGCGGCGGTGTACGGTGATGGCGGTGCGGCGGTGTATGGTGATGGTGTTGCGGCGGTGTATGGTGATGACGTTGCGGCGGTGTACGGTGATGGCGGTGTCCGGTGATGGTGTTGCGGCGGTGTATGGTGATGACGTTGCGGCGGTGTACGGTGATGGAGTTGCGGCGGTGTACGGTGATGGAGTTGCGGCGGTGTCCGGTGATGGAGTTGCGGCGGTGTACGGTGATGGAGTTGCGGCGGTGTACGGTGATGGCGGTGCGGCGGTGTATGGTGATGGTGTTGCGGCGGTGTATGGTGATGACGTTGCGGCGGTGTACGGTGATGGCGGTGTACGGTGATGGAGTTGCGGCGGTGTACGGTGATGGAGTTGCGGCGGTGTACGGTGATGGAGTTGCGGCGGTGTACGGTGATGGCGGTGTACGGTGATGGAGTTGCGGCGGTGTACGGTGATGGAGTTGCGGCGATGTACGGTGATGGCGGTGTACGGTGATGGAGTTGCGGCGGTGTACGGTGATGGCGGTGTACGGTGATGGAGTTGCGGCGGTGTACGGTGATGGAGTTGCGGCGGTGTACGGTGATGGAGTTGCGGCGGTGTATGGTGATGGAGTTGCGGCGGTGTACGGTGATGGCGTTGCGGCGGTGTACGGTGATGGTGGTGTACGGTGATGGAGTTGCGGCGGTGTACGGTGATGGAGTTGCGGCGGTGTACGGTGATGGAGTTGCGGCGGTGTACGGTGATGGCGGTGTACGGTGATGGAGTTGCGGCGGTGTACGGTGATGATGTTGCGGCGGTGTACGGTGATGGAGTTGCGGCGGTGTACGGTGATGGTGTTGCGGCGGTGTATGGTGATGACGTTGCGGCGGTGTACGGTGATGGAGTTGCGGCGGTGTACGGTGATGGAGTTGCGGCGGTGTACGGTGATGGAGTTGTGGCGGTGTACAGTGATGGCGGTGCGGCGGTGTACGGTGATGGAGTTGCGGCGGTGTACGGTGATGGCGTTGCGGCGGTGTACGGTGATGGAGTTGCGGCGGTGTACGGTGATGGAGTTGCGGTGGTGTACGGTGATGACGTTGCGGCGGTGTCCGGTGATGGCGTTGCGGCAGTGTACGGTGATGGAGTTGCGGCGGTGTACGGTGATGGAGTTGCGGCGGTGTACGGTGATGGAGTTGCGGCGGTGTACGGTGATGGAGTTGCGGCGGTGTACGGTGATGGTGTTGCGGCGGTGTATGGTGATGACGTTGCGGCGGTGTACGGTGATGGCGGTGTACGGTGATGGAGTTGCGGCAGTGTACGGTGATGGAGTTGCAGCGGTGTACGGTGATGGAGTTGCGGCGGTGTACGGTGATGGAGTTGCGGCGGTGTACGGTGATGGAGTTGCGGCGGTGTCCGGTGATGGAGTTGCGGCGGTGTCCGGTGATGGTGTTGCGGCGGTGTCCGGTGATGGAGTTGCGGCGGTGTCCGGTGATGGAGTTGCGGCGGTGTCCGGTGATGGCGGTGCGGCGGTGTACTGTGATGGCGGTGTACGGTGATGGAGTTGCGGCGGTGTACGGTGATGGCGGTGTTCTGTGATGGCGGTGTACGGTGATGGAGTTGCGGCGGTGTACGGTGATGGCGGTGTACGGTGATGGAGTTGCGGCGGTGTACGGTGATGGAGTTGCGGCGGTGTCCGGTGATGGAGTTGCGGCGGTGTCCGGTGATGGTGTTGCGGCGGTGTACGGTGATGGCGGTGCGGCGGTGTTCTGTGATGGCGGTGTACGGTGATGGAGTTGCGGCGGTGTACGGTGATGGCGGTGTACGGTGATGGAGTTGCGGCGGTGTACGGTGATGGAGTTGCGGCGGTGTCCGGTGATGGAGTTGCGGCGGTGTCCGGTGATGGTGTTGCGGCGGTGTACGGTGATGGCGGTGCGGCGGTGTATGGTGATGGCGGTGTACGGTGATGGAGTTGCGGCGGTGTACGGTGATGGCGGTGTACGGTGATGGAGTTGCGGCGGTGTACGGTGATGGCGGTGTACGGTGATGGCGGTGTACGGTGATGGAGTTGCGGCGGTGTACGGTGATGGAGTTGCGGCGGTGTCCGGTGATGGAGTTGCAGCGGTGTCCGGTGATGGTGTTGCGGCGGTGTACGGTGATGGCGGTGTACGGTGATGGCGGTGTACGGTGATGGAGTTGCGGCGGTGTACGGTGATGGAGTTGCGGCGGTGTCCGGTGATGGAGTTGCGGCGGTGTCCGGTGATGGTGTTGCGGCGGTGTACGGTGATGGCGGTGCGGCGGTGTACTGTGATGGCGGTGTACGGTGATGGAGTTGCGGCGGTGTACGGTGATGGCGGTGTACTGTGATGGCGGTGTACGGTGATGGCGGTGCGGCGGTGTATGGTGATGGCGGTGTACGGTGATGGAGTTGCGGCGGTGTACGGTGATGGCGGTGTCCGGTGATGGCGTTGCGGCGGTGTACGGTGATGGCGGTGCGGCGGTGTACTGTGATGGCGGTGTACGGTGATGGAGTTGCGGCGGTGTACGGTGATGGCAGTGCGGCGGTGTACTGTGATGGCGGTGTACGGTGATGGAGTTGCGGCGGTGTACGGTGATGGCGGTGTACTGTGATGGCGGTGTACGGTGATGGAGTTGCGGCGGTGTACGGTGATGGCGGTGTACGGTGATGGCGGTGCGGCGGTGTACTGTGATGGCGGTGTACGGTGATGGAGTTGCGGCGGTGTACGGTGATGGCAGTGCGGCGGTGTACTGTGATGGCGGTGTACGGTGATGGAGTTGCGGCGGTGTACGGTGATGGCGGTGTACTGTGATGGCGGTGTACGGTGATGGCGGTGCGGCGGTGTATGGTGATGGCGGTGTACGGTGATGGCGGCGCGGCGGTGTATGGTGATGGCGGTGTACGGTGATGGAGTTGCGGCGGTGTACGGTGATGGCGGTGTCCGGTGATGGCGTTGCGGCGGTGTACGGTGATGGTGTTGCGGCGGTGTACGGTGATGGTGTTGCGGCGGTGTACGGTGATGGCGGTGCGGCGGTGTACTGTGATGGCGGTGTACGGTGATGGAGTTGCGGCGGTGTACGGTGATGGCGGTGTCCGGTGATGGCGTTGCGGCGGTGTACGGTGATGGTGTTGCGGCGGTGTACGGTGATGGAGTTGCGGCGGTGTACGGTGATGGAGTTGCGGCAGTGTACGGTGATGGAGTTGCGGCGGTGTACGGTGATGGTGTTGCGGCGGTGTACGGTGATGGCGGTGTACGGTGATGGAGTTGCGGCGGTGTACGGTGATGGAGTTGTGGCGGTGTACGGTGATGGAGTTGCGGCGGTGTACGGTGATGGAGTTGCGGCGGTGTACGGTGATGGCGGTGTACGGTGATGGAGTTGCGGCGGTGTATGGTGATGGAGTTGCGGCGGTGTACGGTGATTGAGTTGTGGCGGTGTACGGTGATGGTGTTGCGGCGGTGTACGGTGATGGAGTTATGGCGGTGTACGGTGATGGAGTTGCGGCGGTGTACGGTGATGGAGTTGCGGCGGTGTACGGTGATGGAATTGCGGCGGTGTACGGTGATGGCGGTGCGGCGGTGTACGGTGATGGAGTTGCGGCGCTGTACGGTGATGGAGTTGCGGCGGTGTACGGTGATGGCGGTGTACGGTGATGGAGTTGCGGCGGTGTACGGTGATGGAGTTGCGGCGGTGTACGGTGATGGAGTTGCGGCGGTGTATGGTGATGGCGGTGTACGGTGATGGAGTTGCGGCGGTGTACGGTGATGGAGTTGCGGCGGTGTACGGTGATGGCGGTGCGGCGGTGTACGGTGATGGAGTTGCGGCGGTGTACGGTGATGGAGTTGCGGCGGTGTACGGTGATGGCGGTGTACGGTGATGGAGTTGCGGCAGTGTACGGTGATGGAGTTGCGGCGGTGTACGGTGATGGAGTTGCGGCGGTGTACGGTGATGGCGGTGCGGCGGTGTACGGTGATGGAGTTGCGGCGGTGTACGGTGATGGAGTTGCGGCGGTGTACGGTGATGGCGGTGTACGGTGATGGAGTTGCGGCGGTGTACGGTGATGGAGTTGCGGCGGTGTACGGTGATGGAGTTGCGGCGGTGTACGGTGATGGCGGTGCGGCGGTGTACGGTGATGGAGTTGCGGCGGTGTACGGTGATGGTGTTGCGGCGGTGTACGGTGATGGCGGTGTACGGTGATGGAGTTATGGCGGTGTAAGGTGATGGAGTTGCGGCGGTGTACGGTGATGGAGTTGCGGCGGTGTACGGTGATGGAGTTGCGGCGGTGTACGGTGATGGCGGTGCGGCGGTGTACGGTGATGGAGTTGCGGCGCTGTACGGTGATGGAGTTGCGGCGGTGTACGGTGATGGAGTTGCGGCGGTGTACGGTGATGGCGGTGTACGGTGATGGAGTTGCGGCGGTGTACGGTGATGGCGGTGTCCGGTGATGGCGTTGCGGCGGTGTACGGTGATGGCGGTGCGGCGGTGTACTGTGATGGCGGTGTACGGTGATGGAGTTGCGGCGGTGTACGGTGATGGAGTTGCGGCGGTGTACGGTGATGGCGGTGTACTGTGATGGCGGTGTACGGTGATGGCGGTGCGGCGGTGTACGGTGATGGCGGTGCGGCGGTGTACTGTGATGGCGGTGTACGGTGATGGAGTTGCGGCGGTGTACGGTGATGGAGTTGCGGCGGTGTACGGTGATGGCGGTGTACTGTGATGGCGGTGTACGGTGATGGCGGTGCGGCGGTGTATGGTGATGGCGGTGTACGTGATGGAGTTGCGGCGGTGTACGGTGATGGCGGTGTCCGGTGATGGCGTTGCGGCGGTGTACGGTGATGGTGTTGCGGCGGTGTACGGTGATGGCGGTGCGGCGGTGTACTGTGATGGCGGTGTACGGTGATGGAGTTGCGGCGGTGTACGGTGATGGCGGTGCGGCAGTGTACGGTGATGGTGTTGCGGCGGTGTACGGTGATGGAGTTGCGGCGGTGTACGGTGATGAAGTTGCGGCAGTGTACGGTGATGGAGTTGCGGCGGTGTACGGTGATGGTGTTGCGGCGGTGTACGGTGATGGCGGTGTACGGTGATGGAGTTGCGGCGGTGTACGGTGATGGAGTTGTGGCGGTGTACGGTGATGGAGTTGCGGCGGTGTACGGTGATGGCGGTGTACGGTGATGGAGTTGCGGCGGTGTACGGTGATGGAGTTGCGGCGGTGTACGGTGATGGAGTTGCGGCGGTGTACGGTGATGGCGGTGTACGGTGATGGAGTTGCGGCGGTGTATGGTGATGGAGTTGCGGCGGTGTACGGTGATGGAGTTGCGGCGGTGTACGGTGATGGTGTTGCGGCGGTGTACGGTGATGGCGGTGTACGGTGATGGCGGTGTACGGTGATGGCGGTGTACGGTGATGGAGTTGCGGCGGTGTACGGTGATGGAGTTGCGGCGGTGTACGGTGATGGAGTTGCGGCGGTGTACGGTGATGGCGGTGTACGGTGATGGAGTTGCGGCGGTGTATGGTGATGGAGTTGCGGCGGTGTACGGTGATGGAGTTGCGGCGGTGTACGGTGATGGTGTTGCGGCGGTGTACGGTGATGGCGGTGTACGGTGATGGCGGTGTACGGTGATGGCGGTGTACGGTGATGGAGTTGCGGCGGTGTACGGTGATGGAGTTGCGGCGGTGTACGGTGATGGAGTTGCGGCGGTGTACGGTGATGGAGTTGCGGCGGTGTACGGTGATGGCGGTGTACGGTGATGGAGTTGCGGCGGTGTACGGGGCGAGCTCTCGGCCGTGGTGGAATATTACGCGGTAATTTATAATATGGCTCCAGTAATTAAAGGTTGGAATTTGTTGGCGCTCGGACTCGGGAAGATGGCGGACGTTTAAGAAGTAATAGAGAGGTCGCGGCCGGCTGTAAATCTGGAGAAGATTCGGCAGTGGAGTTCTGAACGCGCAGCAATTTCTCGGGACGCCGTTGCACTTCACACAAGTTTTATTATCTGATATAATTACTCCTTTAAAATGATTAACAGTGAGAGGACGATCGGCCGTATATCTCCGTCTATATACACCACGTTGGCGGATTATTTACAGCGGCTCCGCCCCTAATGAGCCTCCATCACACTGCGAGAATCTGGCGGGAGACGTGATGGAGGGAATCGTAAAACGGCAACCTATCCACAGCCGGAGCAAGGTGGCCGCTCACCGACTCCTATTACTTCATGAATTGCGGGTGGGCACCGGCGTCACCGATCATCGTTCATCTATAAATGGGAATGGAGGAAATATCAGGGGAGTCCCGAGTGTACCCATTTTTAACACATATATAATCGCTCAGATTGTATGGTGTGTGGTCAGTCTATAGGAGATTGTACAATCAGATTGTATGGTGTGTGGTCAGTCTATAGGAGATTGTACAATCAGATTGTATGGTGTGTGGTCAGCCTATAGGACTGTAACGGATCTCAGATACCCCAGATGGGCACATCCGCCAGACTTGTGTCTCCTGTCCTCCAAACGCACCCGCAGCCTGCAGATTCACCATAACCAGCCCTTAACCCCTCAATCACGAGACAATCCACACAGGTGTTGAGGGTTAAACATGCAGAGCATCAACTGTTTATTAAATACAAAACATACATTTTTACACACAGTTAGGGACACTCCCCTTAGCCTTGTCATAGAGGGGGGGGAGGGGACAAGGAAGAATCAATGGGAACTGAACACTTGTACATTGAAACAGAGACTACAGATAAACAAAGGGATTATGATAAGCAGGCAGCCCCTCAATACACATCCCCTGCGGAGAGATGTCTGCAGTCCAGACCATTGTCTGTGTGCCATGAACCAACACAGCTAAACACAGCAACAAGAGGGGGGGGGGGGATGGGGGAGAAGGGATGTAGCATTACATTACATTATCTCAATGCCAGCTTCTCCCCGAGTCTCAGTCTCTTCTGGGCCATAATCTGTGGGTAGGAGGCCCGCCCTCAGTCCCTTCCAAAGCACACAGTGACAGTGGGTTCTGTCACAAGGAGATTGTACAATCAGATTGTATGATGTGTGGTCAGCCTATAGGAGATTGTACAATCAGATTGTATGGTGTGTGGTCAGTCTATAGGAGATTGTACAATCAGATTGTATGGTGTGTGGTCAGTCTATAGGAGATTGTACAATCAGATTGCATGGTGTGTGGTCAGCCTATAGGAGATTGTACAATCAGATTGTATGATGTGTGGTCAGCCTATAGGAGATTGTACAATCAGATTGTATGATGTGTGGTCAGCCTATAGGAGATTGTACAATCAGATTGTATGATGTGTGGTCAGCCTATAGGAGATTGTACAATCAGATTGTATGGTGTGTGTCAGTCTATAGGAGATTGTACAATCAGATTGTATGGTGTGTGTCAGTCTATAGGAGATTGTACAATCTGTGTCCTCAGGCTGGGTTGAGGGTGTTTGGAAAGGAAGAGGTTAATGCTGTTGGCCAGGTTTTCCTGCTCTTTCTCAGAAGGTTACCGCCCCCTGCAGCCAACACCCTATAGATGGGCTTATTATAGGCTCAGGGAGAGGAAGTGGGAGGAGAGATCTGCTGTTGGGGTGTCGCCGATATGCTGCCCCCTGGTGGGAACCCAGTCGGGGATCAGTGGAGAGTCACCTTGCCATCTGCCTAAGGTGCAGTCCCTGTGTGGGGCACTGGAGGGATTTGTAGAGGAATGTATGATGGCAAGTCTGGGAATGTGTCAGGATCACTTAATTCCTCCTCCTTCTCCCTGTCTGTGTCCACCTGCAAGGTGATTGGTGTGGTCAGTCACCAGTTATAAGTAGGGATGAGCCGAACACCCCCGGGTTCAGTTCGCACCAGAACCTTCGAACGGACCGAAAGTTCGCGGCGAATTTTCGAACCCTATTCGTTATAATGGACGCGAACGTTCGAAATCAAAATTGCTAATTACAACGGCCAATATGCATGTTAATGTCATAAAACAGGTTTGGGGACCCGGGTCCTGCCCCAGGGGACATATATCAATGCAAAAAGAAATTTTAAAAACTAAAGTTTTTTCGGGAGCAGTCATTTTAATGATGCATAAAGTGAAAAAAAAAAAAGTGAAATTTTCCTTTAAATACGGTACCTGGGGGGTGTCTAAAGTATGCCTGTGAAGTGGCATGTGTTTCCCGTGTTTAGAACTGTCCTTGCACAAAATGACATTTGTAAAGGAAAAAAAGAAGCCATTTAAAACCACTTGCGGCTTTAATGTCATGTCTTGTCCTGGCCGCCATATGGCTGAAAATCCTTGAGAAAAATGGCATGGCTACCCCATCGCCCCCCCCCCCACCCCAGCCCCTTTGGGTCTTGTATGGATACTAAGGGGGACCCCGCACCCAAAATAAAACCCTATACCTACAACCCTATATACTCTGAACAGCAGTATATAGGTGGTGCAAACAAGACATGGACTGTAGGTTTGTTCTTAAGTAGAATCTGAACAGGTACATTATGAAGTGTAGCTACATCCCAAAAAAATCAATTTTTAAGCTTTTTGGAGAACATAGGGAGGGGTTATCACCCCTGTAACATTTGCTGTCTTTGCACATCTGTTCAGAACATGTCACCTCACTTTCCGTCCCAATGACAAATGTTTTTGGAAAAGTGGGGTTTTAATTGAAACAAGGATTGGTGATAAAGCATCAGTAGAGAGGAGATACCTTTTTCCCAAATTAAATCTAACAGGATAGAATTTTCCTTCCTAGGGGTAGATTTCCTCTCACTTCCTGTTTTCTCTTGCCGTTTGCAAGTAGGAGTCGTTTGTAAGTTGGATGTTTGAAAGTAGGGGCCTGCCGTATATACTCTGCAGAAATTTGCCCTATTAGATGTTGGTGTAGCCACAAGACTGGTGGGCACAGGAATGGGCCCTGCTGTGAGTTATTAGATCAAGATTTGTAATTACACGCCCCTGTTAAACAGGGGCTGAAAAATTGTGCCTTAGGCACTGGTGCCACAACACTGCAACCCTTCACAGATACTGTACTTGGAGCACAGCAGTCACACCTGTTGCGAAGCATCTTTTTAAAAAATTGTAATTACACGCCCCTGTTATACAGGGGCTGAAAAATTGTGCCTTAGGCACTGGTGCTGGTGCCACAACACTGCAACCCCTCACAGATACTGTACTCTGAGCACAGCAATGAGACCTGTTGCAAAGCATTGCCTAAAAATTGTAATTACACGCCCCAACAGGGGCTGAAAAATTGTGCCTTAGGCACTGGTGCTGGTGCCACAACACTGCAACCCCTCACAGATACTGTACTCTGAGCACAGCAGTCACACCTGTTGCGAAGCATCTTTTTAAAAAATTGTAATTACACGCCCCTGTTATACAGGGGCTGAAAAATTGTGCCTTAGGCACTGGTGTGGTGGCATGGATCATTGAGGAGGAGGAAGAGGATAGTCAGTGAACATAACAGGACAGTCACTCAGCATCAGCATAGGCAGTCTTGAAGGGATGTGACATTATAAATTATTCCGTTATATCCGCTTCAGGTGTCTGGTAGCTGGTGGTGATCCAAGACTGATTCATTTTTATGAAGGTCAGTCGATCAACCGAGTCGGTGGACAGGCGCACCCTATGATCGGTGACAAAGCCTCCAGCAGCACTGAATGTGCGTTCGGAAAGAACGCTGGATGCAGGACAGGCCAGTAGCTCAATTGCATACTGTGCAAGCTCTGGCCAGTGATCCATCCTCAGGACCCAGTAAGCCAGAGGATTTTCGGTGGGAAAGGTGTCCAAGTCTGACCTTGCCCCTAGGTATTCCTGCACCATGTATATCAGACGCTGGCGATGGTTGCTGGAACCGATCATACCTTGGGGCTGCGGACTAAAAAATTGTCTGAACGCATCAGTCAGACGTCCACCTTCCCCACCGCTCCTTCTGCTACTGACCGAAGCCTCAGCAACTCGTCGTCCAGGACCAGGAGTTTGTAACCTCCCAGTTTCTGGGAACGCGTTGCACAGACCTTTCTGCAAGGCCTCCCTGAGATGTCTCATCCTCTGCTCCCTCTGCGACGGCAAGATAAGGTCCGCAACCTTACCCTTGTACCGTGGATCAAGGAGAGTGGCCAGCCAGTAATGGTCCCTCTCCTTGATCCGAAGAATACGAGGATCCTTCCGCAGACTTTGCAGGATCAGGGAGGCCATGCAGCGTAGGTTAGCTGAGGCATTCGGTCCGGAGTCTTCTGGGTCACTGAGGATGACATGATCGCCAGCCACCTCCTCCCAGCCACGTACAAGTCCACTGGTTTGTTGGGACTGTACATCATCCCTAAAAGACTGCTGCTGCTGATGCTGAGTGCCAGGCTCCACCTCCATGCTCACACAATCCTCCTCCTCCTCCTCCTCCTCCTCCTCCTCCTCCTCCTCCTCCTCTTCCTGTGTGATGGGTGGGACAGAAGGAACATTGTCTGGATAAAGGGGGCCTTGAGAGACAAGGAAGTCCTCCTCTTCCTGCCTCTGTTCTGCCTCAAGTGCCCTGTCCATTATTCCACGCAGCGTGTGCTCCAACAGGTGGACAAGAGGTACAGTGTCACTGATGCATGCACTGTCACTGCTCACCATCCTCGTGGCCTCCTCAAATGGTGAGAGGACAGTGCATGCATCCCTGATCATGCTCCACTGGCGTGGGGAAAAAAAGCCAAGCTCCCCTGACCCTGTCCTGGTGCCGTAGTCGCAAAGGTACTCATTGATGGCCCTCTGCTGCATGTGCAGTCGCTGCAGCATGGCCAACGTTGAGTTCCACCTGGTGGGCATGTCACATATAAGGCGGTTCTTGGGCAGGTTCAGCTCCTTTTGCAGCTCAGTCAGCCGAGCACTGGCATTATAAGATCGGCGGAAATGCACACAGACTTTCCTGGCCTGCCTCAGGACATCCTGTAAGCCTGGGAACCTGCCCAAGAACCGCTGCACCACCAGGTTGAGGACGTGAGCCATACAGGGCACATGGGTGAGCTGCCCCTGTCGCAGGGCGGAGAGGAGGTTGGTGCCATTATCAGAAACGACCATTCCTGGCTTAAGCTGGCGTGGCGTCAACCACCTCTCGGCCTGCCCCTGCAGAGCTGCCAGAACCTCTGGCCCAGTGTGGCTCCTGTCCCCCAAACACACCAGCGCAAGCACGGCATGGCATCTTTTTGCCTGCGTACTCGCGTAGCCCCTTGTACGCCTACGGAGCACCGCTGGTTCCGAGGACAGAGCACTCGAAGAGGACATGGAGGAAGAAGAAGAGGAGGGGGTGGAGGAGAGAGGTGTGTCACAACCAGTAGTAGCATTTTGGAGGCGTGGTGGCGGAACAACCTCCAAAACTACTGCACCTTGTCCTGCATCCTTCCCAGCTGCCAATAGAGTGACCCAATGGGCCGTGAAAGAAAGATAACGTCCCTGTCCATGCCTGCTGGACCATGAGTCAGCGGTAATATGCACCTTACCGCTGACCGCCCTGTCCAGCGAGGCCAAGACATTGCCTTCCACATGCCAGTAGAGAGACGGAATCGCCTTCCGTGAGAAAAAGTGGCGTTTGGGAACCTGCCACTGAGGAACCGCACATTGAACAAACTCACGGAAGGGGGCCGAGTCTATCAACTGAAAAGGCAGCAGTTGAAGTGCTAGCAATTTAGCCAAGCTAGCATTCAACCGCTGGGCATGTGGATGGCTGGGAGTGAACTTCTTTCGACGGTCCAGCAGCTGGGGCAGGGAAATTTGCCTGCTAGAATCGGACGTCGGTGTACTGCAAGTACTTGGTTGTGACACACCTAATTCTACACCTTCAGTCCTCTCAGAGCAGCTTTCAGAGAGGACTGAAGATATAGTGGGGATGGAGATCCCAGCTGATGAGGAGCAAGGAGAGGTCCGCTTTGTTCTTTGGTGTGGGTCTTTTATGTGTGCTTGCCAACGAGCTGCATGGCAGGTCGACATATGTCTGCTCATGCTTGTGGTGCCCAAGCGGCTGATGTTTTGGCCACGCGAGATACGCTTGAGACAAATATTGCAAATAGCAGTGGTGCGATCTGATGCACTCGTCTCAAAAAAGGCCCACACCAAAGAACTTTTGTGATAACGTGCAGAGGCAGCGCCCTGCACAGGCGGAGCTCTGCGGTGTGGTACAGTTGCTGTGCTGGCCTCTAGCTGGCCTCCAGGGGGCATCCTGCCTCGTTGGACATGTGACGCTGCATCCTCCTCCTCCTCCTCCTCTCTCCCTTCAGGCACCCACGTGGAGTCAGTGACCTCATCATCCCCTCCCTCTTCACCACTAGAGCAAACCTGGCAGTAAGCTGCAGCTGGTGGAACACTACTGCCAGATTGCTGTCCTTCAGCATCCCCTCTCTCTGCGCGCACACTACTGACTTCCTCAAGCTGGGTATCATCATCCGAGCCTTCGAATCGTTGGGCATCCTCCTGGAGCATGTACCCAACACTGTGCTCAAACAGTTCGGGGGACTCCTCAGGAGGACATGGTGGGTCTAGGGAAGGGGTGGCTGATGATGCCATTGAGTATGCGTTGGCAGCTGCTCTGCCAGTACCCTGAGCCTGGGTGAGAGAGGATGAGGAGGATGAGGAGGGCTTGGTCATCCATTCTACCAAGCCTTCGGCATGATGCGGCTCCACATGTCCATCTGCCGAAAACAAAGACAAGCGTGTCCCATGGCCACGTGCTGATGACGATGCACGACCACGTCCACGGCCAGCACTGTTGTCTCTAGAAACAGAGCCTGCCTGCCCTGTGTTCTTGCCTCGGCACGCTCTGCCTCTCCTTGGCGGTCTTCCAGCCATTGTAGTCGGTAGTGTATATAGTATAAAAAATAGAACTCCTATGTGTGCTCACAACACACTGTAGGTCCTATGGGTGCTGACACTAACACACTATAGGTACTATGTGTGCTGCTGACAAGAAAATATAGGAGCTCTGTTTGCTGCCACTAACACACTAGAAGTCCTATGGGTGCTGCTGAGAAGAAAATATAGGAGCTCTGTTTGCTGCCACTAACACACTAGAAGTCCTATGGGTGCTGCTGAGAAGAAAATATAGGAGCTCTGTGTGATGCCACTAACACACTAGAAGTCCTATGGGTGCTGCTGAGATGAAAATATAGGAGCTCTGTGTGATGCCACTAACACACTAGAAGTCCTATGGGTGCTGCTGAGAAGAAAATATAGGAGCTCTGTGTGATGCCACTAACACACTACAAGTCCTATGGGTGCTGCTGAGATGAAAATATAGGAACTCTGTGTGATGCCACTAACACACTAGAAGTCCTATGGGTGCTGCTGAGATGAAAATATAGGAACTCTGTTTGCTGCCACTAACACACTAGAAGTCCTATGGGTGCTGCTGAGAAGAAAATATAGGAGCTCTGTTTGCTGCCACTAACACACTAGAAGTCCTATGGGTGCTGCTGAGAAGAAAATATAGGAGCTCTGTTTGCTGCCACTAACACACTAGAAGTCCTATGGGTGCTGCTGAGAAGAAAATATAGGAGCTCTGTGTGATGCCACTAACACACTAGAAGTCCTATGGGTGCTGCTGAGAAGAAAATATAGGAGCTCTGTTTGCTGCCACTAACACACTAGAAGTCCTATGGGTGCTGCTGAGAAGAAAATATAGGAACTCTGTTTGCTGCCACTAACACACTAGAAGTCCTATGGGTGCTGCTGAGAAGAAAATATAGGAGCTCTGTGTGATGCCACTAACACACTAGAAGTCCTATGGGTGCTGCTGAGAAGAAAATATAGGAACTCTGTGTGATGCCACTAACACACTAGAAGTCCTATGGGTGCTGTTGGGGTGCAATGCTGTACTAACAGCACTGCGGTTGGTACTACTGCAATACTGTACTAACAGTAAGCACGCACCAGACTAATCCCCAGCAGCAGCTAATAACACACTAACTGTGCAATCAGCAGCAATGAACGATCAATGACTTAGGTAGCAATGGTTTAGCAAAGAAATAGCCAATGGTTTAGCAAAGAAGAGCAAATCTTTCAGTATCAAGCAAAGACAGAATCAGCAGACTAATCTCTCCTAAAGCCGGAACTCATGTGACCGGGGCCGATGGCGTGGCGGCCTTTTAAATGGTGGGGCGTGTACTAAAGCCCCTGAGCTGTAATTGGCTACAGCCGTCCTGCCTGTAGCCAATTATTGCTCTCCGAGTTTCGGGCGCTGTGATTGGCCAAGCATGCGGGGTCACAGTGCATGCTTGGCCAATCATCAGCCAGCAATGCACTGCGCCGGCCGCGCCGGCCGCAATGCATTGCGGGGCCGCTCGCATCACACGAATGTGATGCGAACGGCCCAAATAGTTCTGGGCTCGACGAGCGAGCGAACGCCCGATGCTCGATTCGAACATGGGTTCGAATCGAGCACCGGGCCCATCCCTAGTTATAAGCAAGCCCAATGCTCTGTGCCTGGCTTGTGATAGAGACAGTGATCCCGGCATTGTTCCTGATCGAGCCCCCCCCCCCCCCCGTGTCTGCCCTGTGTGCTGTCCGATCTCCTGTGTATGACCCGGATCGGATATATTTCCTGAACTCAGCCTGTCTATTACCTGGACCGTCATAGAACCACGCTCTCCGTCTGCAAGTAGTGTGGTGGCCAGGCACTATAGCATTGTGGGGGTCCTCTATTACAGGGGGTGTATATGGGGGGGTCCTCTATTACAGGGGGTGTATATGGGGGTCCTCTATTACAGGGGGTGTATATGGGGGGTTCCTCTATCACAGGGGGTGTATATGGGGGTTCCTCTATCACAGGGGGTGTATATGGGGGTTCCTCTATTACAGGGGGTGTATATGGGGGTCCTCTATTACAGGGGGTGTATATGGGGGTTCCTCTATCACAGGGGGTGTATATGGGGGTTCCTCTATTACAGGGGGTGTATATGGGGGTCCTCTATTACAGGGGGTGTATATGGGGTGTTCCTCTATTACAGGGGGTGTATACGGGGGGTCCTCTTTTA
Organism: Rana muscosa; assembly: GCA_029206835.1. Lineage (NCBI taxonomy): Eukaryota > Metazoa > Chordata > Amphibia > Anura > Ranidae > Rana > Rana muscosa. The sequence goes on from CM055127.1 coordinate 500,537,016, forward strand.
CAGGGGGTGTATATGGGGGTTCCTCTATTACAGGGGGTGTATATGGGGGTCCTCTATTACAGGGGGTGTATATGGGGGGTTCCTCTATCACAGGGGGTGTATATGGGGGTTCCTCTATCACAGGGGGTGTATATGGGGGTTCCTCTATTACAGGGGGTGTATATGGGGGTCCTCTATTACAGGGGGTGTATATGGGGGTTCCTCTATCACAGGGGGTGTATATGGGGGTTCCTCTATTACAGGGGGTGTATATGGGGGTCCTCTATTACAGGGGGTGTATATGGGGGTTCCTCTATCACAGGGGGTGTATATGGGGGTTCCTCTATTACAGGGGGTGTATATGGGGGTCCTCTATTACAGGGGGTGTATATGGGGTGTTCCTCTATTACAGGGGGTGTATACGGGGGGGTCCTCTTTTACAGGGGGTGTATATGGGGGTCCTCTATCACAGGGGGTGTATATGGGGGGTCCTCTATTACAGGGGGTGTATATGGGGTGTTCCTCTATTACAGGGGGTGTATATGGGGGTCCTCTATTACAGGGGGTGTATATGGGGGGTCCTCTATTACAGGGGGTGTATACGGGGGGTCCTCTATTACAGGGGGTGTATATGGGGGGTTCCTCTATTACAGGGGGTGTATATGGGGGGTCCTCTATTACAGGGGGTGTATATGGGGGGTTCCTCTATTACAGGGGGTGTATATGGGGGGGTCCTCTATTACAGGGGGTGTATATGGGGGTCCTCTATTACAGGGGGTGTATATGGGGGGTCCTCTATTACAGGGGGTGTATATGGGGGGTTCCTCTATTACAGGGGGTGTATATGGGGGGTCCTCTATTACAGGGGGTGTATATGGGGGTCCTCTATTACAGGGGGTGTATATGGGGGGTCCTCTATTACAGGGGGTGTATATGGGGGTCCTCTATTACAGGGGGTGTATATGGGGGGTCCTCTATTACAGGGGGTGTATATGGGGGGTCCTCTATTACAGGGGGTGTATATGGGGGGTTCCTCTATTACAGGGGGTGTATATGGGGGGTCCTCTATTACAGGGGGTGTATATGGGGGTCCTCTATTACAGGGGGTGTATATGGGGGGTCCTCTATTACAGGGGGTGTATATGGGGGTCCTCTATTACAGGGGGTGTATATGGGGGTCCTCTATCACAGGGGGTGTATATGGGGGGTCCTCTATTACAGGGGGTGTATATGGGGGTTCCTCTATTACAGGGGGTGTATATGGGGGGTTCCTCTATTACAGGGGGTGTATATGGGGGGTTCCTCTATTACAGGGGGTGTATATGGGGGGTTCCTCTATTACAGGGGGTGTATATGGGGGTTCCTCTATTACAGGGGGTGTATATGGGGGGTCCTCTATTACAGGGGGTGTATATGGGGGGTCCTCTATTACAGGGGGTGTATATGGGGGTCCTCTATTACAGGGGGTGTATATGGGGGTCCTCTATCACAGGGGGTGTATATGGGGGGTCCTCTATTACAGGGGGTGTATATGGGGGGTTCCTCTATTACAGGGGGTGTATATGGGGGGTTCCTCTATTACAGGGGGTGTATATGGGGGGTTCCTCTATTACAGGGGGTGTATATGGGGGGTTCCTCTATTACAGGGGGTGTATATGGGGGTTCCTCTATTACAGGGGGTGTATATGGGGTGTTCCTCTATTACAGGGGGTGTATATGGGGGTCCTCTATCACAGGGGGTGTATATGGGGGGTCCTCTATTACAGGGGGTGTATATGGGGGTTCCTCTATTACAGGGGGTGTATATGGGGGGTTCCTCTATTACAGGGGGTGTATATGGGGGGTCCTCTATTACAGGGGGTGTATATGGGGGGTTCCTCTAATACAGGGGGTGTATATGGGGGGTTCCTCTATTACAGGGGGTGTATATGGGGGGTCCTCTATTACAGGGGGTGTATACGGGGGGTTCCTCTATTACAGGGGGTGTATATGGGGGGTTCCTCTTTTACAGGGGGTGTATATGGGGGGTCCTCTATTACAGGGGGTGTATATGGGGGGTCCTCTATTACAGGGGGTGTATATGGGGGGTCCTCTATTACAGGGGGTGTATATGGGGGGTTCCTCTATTACAGGGGGTGTATATGGGGGGTTCCTCTATTACAGGGGGTGTATATGGGGGGTTCCTCTATTACAGGGGGTGTATATGGGGGGGTCCTCTATTACAGGGGGTGTATATGGGGGGTTCCTCTATTACAGGGGGTGTATACGGGGGTTCCTCTATTACAGGGGGTGTATATGGGCGGTTCCTCTATTACAGGGGGTGTATATGGGGGTTCCTCTATTACAGGGGGTGTATATGGGGGTCCTCTATTACAGGGGGTGCATATGGGGGGTCCTCTATTACAGGGGGTGTATATGGGGGTCCTCTATTACAGGGGGTGTATATGGGGGGTCCTCTATTACAGGGGGTGTATATGGGGGTCCTCTATTACAGGGGGTGTATATGGGGGTCCTCTATTACAGGGGGTGTATATGGGGGTCCTCTATTACAGGGGGTGTATATGGGGGGTTCCTCTATTACAGGGGGTGTATATGGGGGGTCCTCTATTACAGGGGGTGTATATGGGGGTCCTCTATTACAGGGGGTGTATATGGGGGGTCCTCTATTACAGGGGGTGTATATGGGGGGTCCTCTATTACAGGGGGTGTATATGGGGGTCCTCTATTACAGGGGGTGTATATGGGGGTCCTCTATTACAGGGGGTGTATATGGGGGTCCTCTATTACAGGGGGTGTATATGGGGGTCCTCTATTACAGGGGGTGTATATGGGGGGTTCCTCTATTACAGGGGGTGTATATGGGGGTTCCTCTATTACAGGGGGTGTATATGGGGGTCCTCTATTACAGGGGGTGTATATGGGGGGTCCTCTATTACAGGGGGTGTATATGGGGGTCCTCTATTACAGGGGGTGTATATGGGGGGTTCCTCTATTACAGGGGGTGTATATGGGGGTCCTCTATTACAGGGGGTGTATATGGGGGTCCTCTATTACAGGGGGTGTATATGGGGGGTCCTCTATTACAGGGGGTGTATATGGGGGGTTCCTCTATTACAGGGGGTGTATATGGGGGGTCCTCTATTACAGGGGGTGTATATGGGGGGTCCTCTATTACAGGGGGTGTATATGGGGGTTCCTCTATTACAGGGGGTGTATATGGGGGGTTCCTCTATTACAGGGGGTGTATATGGGGAGTTCCTCTATTACAGGGGGTGTATATGGGGGGTTCCTCTATTACAGGGGGTGTATATGGGGGGTTCCTCTATTACAGGGGGTGTATATGGGGGGTCCTCTATTACAGGGGGTGTATATGGGGGGTCCTCTATTACAGGGGGTGTATATGGGGGTTCCTCTATTACAGGGGGTGTATATGGGGGGTTCCTCTATTACAGGGGGTGTATATGGGGGGTTCCTCTATTACAGGGGGTGTATATGGGGGGTTCCTCTATTACAGGGGGTGTATATGGGGGGTCCTCTATTACAGGGGGTGTATATGGGGGGTTCCTCTATTACAGGGGGTGTATACGGGGTGTCCTCTATTACAGGGGGTGTATATGGGGGGTTCCTCTATTACAGGGGTGTATACGGGGGGTTCCTCTATTACAGGGGGTGTATATGGGGGGTTCCTCTATTACAGGGGGTGTATATGGGGGGTTCCTCTATTACAGGGGGTGTATATGGGGGGGTCCTCTATTACAGGGGGTGTATATGGGCGGTTCCTCTATTACAGGGGGTGTATATGGGGGGTCCTCTATTACAGGGGGTGTATATGGGCGGTTCCTCTATTACAGGGGGTGTTTATGGGGGGTTCCTCTATTACAGGGGGTGTATACGGGGTGTTCCTCTATTACAGGGGGTGTATATGGGGGATTCCCGGGTCGGCGGTCGCCTCCATCTCTGGATTTGGTGTTCCTGCAGTGAAATGCGTGTTTTCTCGGCGGCGGGCGGCGCTCATCTCTCCAGCATCCCCCCGCAGGCCGCCATTAATATTTGATGAAAGTTAGACACCTGGTCCTCAGCGATGAAAGCGCGGACGCCCCGGGACATGGGAGGGTGGTGCTGGAATCGCGGCGGCATTGTAATTCGACATTGTAATTCTGCGGCGGCCTTGGCGGCGATTAGGACAGGAAAAAAAACGGAAACACTTTAGATGAAATCGCGGCGGAAAAAAGGTTAATTTACAGTTAGCGCACCTGAAAGACGGTAATTAGTAATCGGATTTTACTGACAGATGAAATTCCTCGCAGCGCCTGACGCGGTTATTAACTACGAAGAAAAATGTGATCGGAATTCACTGGGAGATGATGAGAAATAGGTCAACGCCGGCGTGGGACACCATCGCCCTCTATGGGACGATCGCTATATCTGCAGCCTTATGGTTGTCCCTGCATGGACTGACAAGCAAAATCATATTGGAGGAATAACGGAACGGCGTCCAATAATCATACCTGACCGATAACGGAACAGCGTCCAATAATCATACCGGACTGATAACGGAACGGCGTCCAATAATCATACCGGACTGATAACGGAACGGCGTCCAATAATCATACCGGACTGATAACGGAACGCATGTAACAGAACGTGATCTTTGACCATCAGTGCGCTGGAGAATAAAGGGGCGGGACTCATTTTTTGTGACGGAACGATGAAAATCAAACGGCAATCACACGCTGAACGATATCGCACACTGATAAATCTGCGCACATTGCTGCATCCACACTCCATTAACGCACGCAGAAGTCATTCATTGTTAATGGCGCCCCAAACCCAGCAAGAGACGTGCGTTTTTGTGGTCACGCCTAAATAGGAACATGAGCTTCTTTGGTGCGTTTGTTGCGTGTCGTGCGGTGCATTGAAGTGAATGGGATACCCTCTGCATGTAACATGTGCACCAAAAAACGCTCGCAAAACCGCGTGTTCACAGAGCCGTACAAACACGCCATCTGCTCACCCGACAATAAATCCGAGAAGAGCCACAAATAGTTCTCCTTATCAGAGCCGGGGGAGGGGGGAGAGAGTCTGGCCTCCTCCATATGCCCCTCTGATCCTAGAGTCTTTGGGTCATAACTCCACCCCTTGGAGCTGAGCCCTGCCCACCTGTGCTTCCCCATCCAATAGCAGCTCCACTCATTTACCAATAAGTCACTCTAACTGCACAGGAGGAGGATGGGAATTGGGGGAGGGGGGGGGGCGTTGTAGAAAGTGAATCTAGCAGCACAGCCCCTCCCTCCTTCTATGTTATAGCCCCTCCTCTTCTGGTAGTGTTCTATTACTGGCTGTGCTGGCCCAGCTCCTCCACCCCTCCCCATATTTATGTAGCTGCCTTGGAAGGAGCAGAAGAGAATTCTCACCTGAGTGTCGGTTCTGAGTCCGCTGGGACTTCTGACCTCACATCCAAGATGGCGGCACCCAGCAGCAGGCATCGGGTGCCCCAACATTCCTGTTTTGGGCCCTGTGGGTGGTTACATGTAAGCGGGGGGGGGGGGGCAGTGAATGTATTGCCCTGTGTAGCTTGGGCTGCCCTGGATGGGAAGGGGTTAAGAGTATCCAGACTTTCCTGGGTTTTTCTTGGGTCTCGCCCATAGGATGGGCTCCATATCTTTAGGGGGGAGGGTAATGGTCATGTGTACCGGGCGCACCAATAGCTGTGTGTGTAGCACAGTATACAGTATAAGAAGGCATAGCACAGTGACCCCCTCCCCCTCCTTCCTATACTCTCAGTTGATTGGTTGGACAGACAGACCCCCCCATTACCCAATACACAATTTCAGTCTGGAAATTACAAGCTGAGCAACCCAGAGAACAGATATCGGTGGTAAATAGCTCAGTTGGAGGGGATGGCCAATACACATCTCTGCAGCCAAGACTCTAACTTCCACATATTCCATAACTTCCAAAATCATGACCGCCTGGCCAGAATATGGACAGATTTACCTCCCTCAGTTCATTCGTAGTGCTTTCAGCCCAAACACCGTTCACCTAGGAGTACCGGGGGCAGAACCGGCCCAATTCATCTCCTAGGTCAACCGGACAACCGAGACCTGTCCTATTTATATTCATTCCGAAGCTAATTCCCCGCTGGACAATAATCTGCACGTCGGCAGTCTGTAAATAGAAGGTCTTCAGAGATATGAATATGTATGGAAAACTGGATCTGGGACAAGGTCATAAACACGGTGACACCCCCATGGCCACGCCTCAGCTGCTTAATTGGTCAGATGGTCTCTGACAACACCCCCATGAAACCAGAGAAGAAGGAGGCGCTCCTGAAGTGGACAGCTCTCGTTTTACCATCTACTAAGTAACATCTAACCGGAGTTCACATCTGCTATTCCGACTCTGCAAACCAGGACACTGCGAGTGGTCTTCCTTTTTATTCCTCTGTTTTATTGTCTCTTTATTTCTTTGTAACTCTCTTTTTTTTCTGTAAATATTTTATTTGCAACACTTTGACCTTTTATCAAACCTGATTCTGAAAAGTGTTGAAATTTGTCTCTAATGCCTCGTACACACGACCGGTTTTCCCGACGGGAAAACTGCCATCTTTGCTTTTTGTCGGGAAAACCGGCCGTGCGTACGCTCCATAGCAGTTTTCCTGAAAAGTGCCCACAAAAAAATTAGAACCAGCTCTCTTTTTTCCCGTCGTGATTCCCGGCTGTCTTTTTCCCATTGCGAAAACCGCTCGTGTGTATGCTTTTCCGAGGGGAAAAAAAACGCGCATGCTCAGAATCAAGTTATGAGACGGGAGCGCTCGTTCTGGTAAAACGTGTTCATAATGGAGATAGCACATTCGTCACGCTGCAACGGACTGAAGAGCACGAGGCTGAAAAGCGTGAATCGTCTCTCACCAAACTTTTACTAACACGAGGATCAGCAAAAGCAGCCCAAAGGGTGGCGCCATTTAAATGGAACTTCCCCTTTATAGTGCCGTCCTACGTGTTGTACGTCACCGCACTTTGGTCGGGCGGGATTTGGCCTGAACGTGTGTATGCAAGGCAGGCTGGAGAGGAATCACGTCGGGAAAAACATCGTTTTTTTTCCTGACAGGAAAACCGGTCGTGTGTACGAGGCATAAGGCTTTTAATGCAAACTAAACGAGTCCGCGTCTCTTAACCACGTCGTCCCCGGAAGGTTTTATCCCCTTAATGACCAGGCCATTTTTTGCGATACGGCACTGCGTCGCTTTAACTGACAATTGCGCGGTCGTGCGACATTGTACCCGAGCAAAATTTGCGACCTTTTTTCCCCACAAATAGAGCTTTCTTTTAGTGGTACAGGCATACCCCGCTTTACGGACACTCACTTTACGTACGCTCGCGAGTACGGACATACCCGCGAGTGTACATAAAGTGCCTCACAAGACAAGCATTCCTGCACCATCAGCCGCAGTAGAAGGAACTTAAGCTCTGAGCATGTAGCCTACCCTATTCCAGTGTGCTCTTCCTGTTTCCTGGCCGCCGCCCCACCTCCTGTGCACAGCACGATGTCCGGGGGATGGATTGGAGCGGGCCCCCCCCTTGCATCAGATGAGCCTAATTACATGTGTGTTTCCCTGACACCCCCACTACAGCCCCTGAAGCCCCATAACAGCCCCTGGCACCCCCCACTACAGCCCCTGAAGCCCCATAACAGCCCCTGGCACCCCCCACTACAGCCCCTGAAGCCCCATACCAGCCCCTGGCACTCCCCACTACAGCCCCTGGCACCCCCCACTACAGCCCCTGAAGCCCCATAACAGCCCCTGACACCCCCACTACAGCCCCTGACACCCCCACTACAGCCCCTGAAGCCCCATAACAGCCCCTGACACCCCCACTACAACCCCTGAAGCCCCATAACAGCCCCTGACACCCCCACTACAACCCCTGAAGCCCCATAACAGCCCCTGACACCCCCACTACAGCCCCTGAAGCCCCATAACAGCCCCTGGCACCCCCCACTACAGCCCCTGAAGCCCCATAACAGCCCCTGGCACCCCCACTACAGCCCCTGACTCCCTCACTACAGCCTAGAAGTGAAAAAATGTATTGCTTCACTTTAAGTACATTTTCGTTTTACATACATGCTCTGGTCCCATTGTGTACTTTAAAAGTGGGGTATGCCTGTATTTGGTCACCTCTGCGTTTTTTTTTGTTTGTTTTTTTCCCACTATAAACAAAAAGAGACCGACAATTTTGAAAAAATATATATATATTTTTTACTTTTTGCTATAATACATATCCTAAAAAATAAATAAATAAATTCTTCATCAGTTTAGGCCAATATGTAATCTTTTTGGTAAAAAAAAAAAAAAAATTGCAATAACCGTATATTGATTGGTTTGCGTAAAAGTTATAGCGTCTACAAACTAGGGGATAGATTTATGGCATTTTTATTATTATTTTTTTTTACTAGTAATGGCGGGGATCTGCGATTTTTAGAGGGACTGCGACATTGCAGCGGACAGATCGGACACTTTTTTTGACCAGTGACATTTATACAGCAATCAGAGCTATAAAAATTTACTGATCACTGTATAAATGTCACTGGCAGGGAAGGGTTTAACACTAGGGGGCCATCAAGGGTTTAAGTGTTTCTAACTGTATGGGGGGCTAGACTGACTGGAGGAGGAGAGAGATCGCTGTTCTCAATCACTAGGAACAGCAGATCTCTCTCTCTCTCTCCTCCCATGTCAGAGTGGGGATCTGTTTGTTTACATTGACAGATCCCCGTTCTGTCACCAGTAATGGACTGTCACTATGGACTTGCTACCTCTGGGCAAGGTAGGAACCGGGGAACCAGCATTGGGGTTGAACTGTTTCTTATGTGTGCTGTACGTTGGACCAATGAATCATAACTGCTAAACGCAGGGTCCGAGGTCATTGAAAGGGGTGCATGAAGGTCGAAAGAACATGGAGGAAGGTTTACCCTCTCGGAGGAGATGGTGAGAAGAATGTCAAATATGCGGTTGCTATGGGTAACCAGGAGTGGTGGGAATGCTATAGCAGCCAGCAAGAAGGTACCAGGTGATGAGTCCTCTGGTTAGTCTTTGATCTGCCACTGGTAGATGATCTGGTGGAGCGGGGTACAGGCTCCACAGTGTCCTCCTCAAAATGCATTCAGAAGTGCGCAGAGTCACAGGAGGGGAATGTTTTACAGTGAAGAGCCTCACGATTATTGTGTCACTGTACAAGGTTGATGGCTCCCGATTAAGTATGGGGTGCCACTCTAATGCTGATCTTTCATGACCGCGGTCCAGGGCACTAGTGAGCGCATTCACGGAGAGGTCCCTTTTGCGTGGGGAAATTTTTCTCCAGCTCTACAACCTGGCATAGTCCCCATCTACAAGGCAAGTAGGCCCCGCCTACATACACCTCACCCCACATGTTGTTTTTATCCACAACTCTGGACTGGTGGCCCCTTTAAGCCACCTGGCAGAACATCTCTCCTTGGCTGCCACAGGCTGTATCTCCCTCCCCTGCCTGGATGGAAAGGAGGAGCCAGGATTTGGATTGGCTGCAGTAATGGCCTGGACTATGCCTGACTGCCACAGTGGCCGTGTGAGGCGCCCCACCCACCGCCCAATCAGAGGTGGAGTCAGTCCAAGTAGACACGAGCCTGCGTGTGTCAAGCCTGAGAGCCTTGGTCTGCTTCTGAAGGAGGGCGGCTGCGGTGAGCCTGTGGTTTCCCCAAGGTGTGTGTAGGGACAGTCCATGAATAATGTCCCAAGAGCCCAAAGCCACAGAGAGGTGAGCCGTGTGAGGGACTGATTGTGAGCTTCAATGTTGGAGCAATATACGGGAGAGCCGCTAGAAGAGGATCACCAAGGAGAGCCAGCTGGAGAGGAGAACCCAGACCTGCGGGCTACCCTTCATCTGACCTCACTCGGGAGCTACGGCTTCACTCCAATCCATATTCATCCTGAGTGTGGGAGTGGTCATCCAAGTCCAGACTACGTCTGGGAGGACTTTGCCAAATCACCAAAGTGGTCATAAATTTTGATAGGCTGGACTCTGTGTCTCCCAAGCATGCAAAAACTGAGATTTTTAAGCACAGTGTGCATGAGGCCTTATGGGACCACAGCCATTGGCACCACGTGCAATGGGACCACATCCAATGGGATAGCAACAAATGGGACCACGTGCAATGAGACCACATTTTATGGTACCACACGCAATGGGGCCACAACCAATGGGATCACATGCAATGGGACCACGTGCAATGAGACCACATTATTTGGTACCACATGCAATGGGGCCACAACCAATGGGACCACGTGCAATGGGATAACAACAAGTGGAACCACATCCTTGGGGGAACACTCCTGTGGTGGTCAAATGCTCTGAGAACACCTCTCTGGGAGCGCACCCTCTGGGGTAGTTCTGTGTGACCATAACTCCTAGGGCAGGGACCACACATGCAGCAACCACCTCCTTTTGCCACCATTGCCTCTCTGAGCCACAGCTGTGGGGTCAGAGATGCTGGAATCACATTCTTTGGGGCTACAGTTACATTTCCTGAGGGCCAAACCATCTTAAGACCAATCCTTTGGGGGCTCACCTCTTGGGCCACACATGATCGGTCTATTTCCTTTGAAGCCACACCTTCTAAAGGTCACGCCCTCTAAGGGTACATGCTCTGGTAGGGTTACCCCCCTGGAGGGCACATGCTCTATGGCAGTGTTTCTCAACTCCAGTCCTTAAGGCGCACCAACAGGTCATGTTTTGGGGATTTCCTGCAGATGAAACGGCTGTGGGAATTACCAAGGCAGTGAAATTGCTCAAATCACCTGTGCAAATCAATGGAAATCCCCAAAACATGACCTGTTGGTGCGCCTTGAGGACTGGAGTTGAGAAACACTGCTCTCTGGTCACACCCCCTGGAGGGCACATGCTCTATGGTCACACCCCCTGGAGGGCACATACACCCAGATCAGGGAAAACTTTCTGGGGCTGGGTCCTCATCCCTTTAATAACTTTATGAATTGGGGTTCCAGTGTTGCTCAGACTGAGGGAAAAGCCCCTCCCCCGTTGTTCGATATTGTCACAGGTCATATCACTGCCCGGCACCGGTTGGTGGTCACGGTTTGTTGAGACTCTTCAGGTATTTCTGGAATGAATTCCTCACCTCGTACTTCCTACCTCCGGCTCTGGTTATTATTGTCACACTTATTCAATTAAAATCGGGATGATTGTCCCGCAGGCGCGGACGCTGCCAGACGTTTCCATCCTACAAACTCTTTCATCTTTTCTATAAATATTTAACAGACATTGCTGAATATTCGCTATGAATTGTGGGAGAATGAAAAGGAAGAAGAATGTGCCGTGCTGTATGTCGTGGTGAACCCAACCAAGCCGGGGGAACCTCTTCTGCCGGATCGCGGTCCCGGCGTCCTGAGGGTCCCGGCGTTCTGAGGGTCCCAGGTCCCGGCGTCCTGAGGGTCCCGGCGTCCTGAGGGTCCCGGCGTCCTGAGGGTCCCGGCATCTGAGGGTCCCAGGTCCCGGCGTCCTGAGGGTCCCGGCGTCCTGAGGGTCCCGGCGTTCTGAGGGTCCCAGGTCCCGGCGTCCTGAGGGTCCCGGCGTCCTGAGGGTCCCAATGTCCTGAGGGTCCCGGGTCCCCGTGTCCTGAGGGTCCCGGCGTCTGAGGGTCCCGGCGTCTGAGGGTCCCGGCGTCCTGAGGGTCCCGGCGTCCTGAGGGTGCCGGCGTCTGAGGGTCCCGGCGTCCTGAGGGTCCCGGCATCCTGAGGGTCCCGGGTCCCGGCGTCCTGAGAGTCCCGCCGTTCTCCCGGGTTCCGTGTAGTCAGAGAAGATCGGTCTACTCTGTAGGAAGCCGCCTTACAGATTGTCTCTGGTGATACTCCGGGGCCATCCCAATGGTGGACCATCTCGGGATCTTCTCTAGAACTGGAAGGCCATGGATGGGTCTTCTATGATTTCCGGGGGAAGCAGCGGAACCCGTCTTGGACCCTGATGGGAGAACAGACTTCTTTCCTATGGCTGTATACAGATGGGGCCAATGTCTATGTGAAGGGTTCAGTTGTTTTTCCTGTCGGTGTTCATCCCATGAAGTTATTTAGGCCAGTCGGGTGCAAATTGTTACAATGTCTCGGTGTTGCTCGGTGTCCTCAGGTCCTATCATATAGAAAGGGCCCACTAAGTGCCCTGGGAGAGAATGTGGAAATACTGACAAAATTTTAACTGTCAAGCCTCGTACACACGACCGAGAATCTCGTCGTAAAAAACATGTCGTTTTTTTCGACGAGATCCTTGGACAAGAAACTTGTCCCGGCCGAGTGACACACGCTTGAACCCGCGATTCTTTGAATGGAGCGTACGCGGTGACGTCATCGAATACGACGAGCATGCGCTCGTCACATCCGATGCCGTCGCCACCATCTTGGTATACCCTACCTATGCCTAGGAAGCTACCGCGCATGCGTCTAAGTCATTTCGAACATGCACGGGCTTCCGGGAGGACAGGTAAGTACACACACACACACAATTTTCTCGTCGAGGTTACTTGTCGTTTTTCTTGACGAGAAACCATACACACGAACAAATTTCTCGGGAAAAAATCTCTGCTAGTGGGGTCTGGAGCCTGTAGAGGGGGAGGGGGGTCATGCTGGATCCACAGGGATGAGAATGTTGGGTCCTCTGGGAGGGGAATGTTGGATCCTCTGGGAGGGGAATGTTGGATCCTCTGGGAGGGGAATGTTATCCAGGAGGACATGCTGGATCCTCAGGGATGGGAATGTTATCTGAGAGGTCATGCTGGATCCTTGGGGATGGGAATGTTGGATCCTTAGGGGGGGGAATGTTGGGTCCTCAGGGGGGGGAATGTTGGGTCCTCAGGGATGGGAATGTTATCTGGGAGGTCATGCTGGATCCTCGGGGATGGGAATGTTGGATCCTCGGGGATGGGAATGTTGGATCCTCGGGGATGGGAATGTTGGATCCTCGGGGATGGGAATGTTGGGTCCTCTGGGATGAGAATGTTGGATCCTCTGGGATGAGAATGTTGGATCCTCTGGGATGGGAATGTTGGATCCTCTGGGATGGGAATGTTGGATCCTCAGAGAGGGGAATGTTGGATCCTCTGGGAGAAGAATGTTGGTTCCTCTGGGAGGGGAATGTTGGTTCCTCTGGGATGGGAATGTTGGATCCTCTGGGAGAGGAATGTTGGATCCTCTGGGAGGGGAATGTTATCTGGGATGGGAATGTTGGATCCTCAGGGATGGGAATGTTGGATCCTCGGGGATGGGAATGTTGGGTCCTCTGGGAGGGGAATGTTATCTGGGAGGTCATGCTGGATCCTCAGTAAGGGGAATGTTGGGTCCTCGGGGAGGGGAATGTTATCTGGGAGGTCATGCTGGATCCTTGGGGAGGGGAATGTTGGGTCCTCGGAGGGGAATGTTGGATCCTCGGGGATGGGAATGTTGGGTCCTCAGGGATGGGAATGTTGGATCCTCTGGGATGGGAATGTTGGATCCTCTGGGATGGGAATGTTGGATCCTCTGGGATGGGAATGTTGGATCCTCAGAGGATGGGAATGTTGGATCCTCGGGGAGGGGAATGTTATCCAGGAGGATATGCTGGATCTTCAGGGAAGGGAATGTTGGATCCTCAGGGATGGGAATGTTGGATCCTCGGGGATGGGAATGTTGGATCCTCGGGGATGGGAATGTTGGGTCCTCAGGGATGGGAATGTTGGGTCCTCGGGGATGGGAATGTTGGGTCCTCGGGGAGGGGAATGTTGGGTCCTCTGGGATGAGAATGTTGGATCCTCTGGGATGAGAATGTTGGATCCTCTGGGATGGGAATGTTGGATCCTCTGGGATGGGAATGTTGGATCCTCAGAGAGGGGAATGTTGGATCCTCTGGGAGAAGAATGTTGGTTCCTCTGGGAGGGGAATGTTGGTTCCTCTGGGATGGGAATGTTGGATCCTCTGGGAGAGGAATGTTGGATCCTCTGGGAGGGGAATGTTATCTGGGATGGGAATGTTGGATCCTCGGGGATGGGAATGTTGGATCCTCGGGGATGGGAATGTTGGGTCCTCTGGGAGGGGAATGTTATCTGGGAGGTCATGCTGGATCCTCAGGAAGGGGAATGTTGGGTCCTCGGGGAGGGGAATGTTATCTGGGAGGTCATGCTGGATCCTTGGGGAGGGGAATGTTGGGTCTTCGGGGATGGGAATGTTATCTGGGAGGTCATGCTGGATCCTCAGGAAGGGGAATGTTGGGTCCTCGGAGGGGAATGTTGGATCCTCGGGGATGGGAATGTTGGGTCCTCAGGGATGAGAATGTTGGATCCTCTGGGATGGGAATGTTGGATCCTCTGGGATGGGAATGTTGGATCCTCTGGGATGGGAATGTTGGATCCTCAGAGGATGGGAATGTTGGATCCTCGGGGAGGGGAATGTTATCCAGGAGGATATGCTGGATCTTCAGGGAAGGGAATGTTGGATCCTCAGGGATGGGAATGTTGGATCCTCTGGGATGGGAATGTTGGATCCTCGGGGATGGGAATGTTGGGTCCTCAGGGATGGGAATGTTGGGTCCTCGGGGATGGGAATGTTGGGTCCCCGGGGAGGGGAATGTTGGGTCCTCGGGGAGGGGAATGTTGGGTCCTCGGGGAGGGGAATGTTGGATCCTCGGGGATGGGAATGTTGGGTCCTCGGGGATGGGAATGTTGGGTCCTCTGGGAGGGGAATGTTGGGTCCTCGGGGATAGGAATGTTATCTGGGAGGTCATGCTGGATCCTCAGGAAGGGGAATGTTGGGTCCTCGGGATGGGAACGTTATCTGGGAGGTCATGCTGGATCCTTGGGGAGGGGAATGTTGGGTCCTCGGGGAGGGGAATGTTGGGTCCTCGGGGATGGGAATGTTATCTGGGAGGGAAATGTTGGTTCCTCTGGGAGGGGAATGTTATCTGGGAGGTCATGCTGGATCCTTGGGGATGGAAATATGGGATCCTTGGGGAGGGGAATGTTATCTGGGAGGTCATGCTGGATCCTCAGGAAGGGGAATGTTGGGTCCTCGGGGAGGGGAATGTTATCTGGGAGGTCATGCTGGATCCTTGGGGGATGGGAATGTTGGGTCCTCAGGGATGGGAATGTTATCTGGGAGGTCATGCTGGATCCTTGGGGATGGGAATATGGGATCCTTGGGGAGGGGAATGTTATCTGGGAGGTCATGCTGGATCCTTGGGGGATGGGAATGTTGGGTCCTCAGGGATGGGAATGTTATCTGGGAGGTCATGCTGGATCCTCAGGAAGGGGAATGTTGGGTCCTCGGGGATGGGAATGTTATCTGGGAGGTCATGCTGGATCCTTGGGGATGGGAATGTTGGATCCTCAGGGAGGGGAATGTTGGGTCCTCGGGGATGGGAATGTTATCTGGGAGGTCATGCTGGATCCTCAGGAAGGGGAATGTTGGGTCCTCGGGGAGGGGAATGTTATCTGGGAGGTCATGCTGGATCCTTGGGGATGGGAATGTTGGATCCTTGGGGATGGGAATGTTGGATCCTTGGGGATGGGAATGTTATCTGGGAGGTCATGCTGGATCCTTGGGGGATGGGAATGTTGGGTCCTCAGGGATGGGAATGTTATCTGGGAGGTCATGCTGGATCCTCGGGGAGGGGAATGTTGGGTCCTCTGGGAGGGGAATGTTGGATCCTCTGGGAGGGGAATGTTGGGTCCTCGGGGATGGGAATGTTGGGTCCTCGGGGATGGGAATGTTGGGTCCTCGGGGATGGGAATGTTGGGTCCTATGGGAGAGGAATTTGGGTCCTCGGGGATAGGAATGTTATCTGGGAGGTCATGCTGGATCCTCAGGAAGGCGAATGTTGGGTCTTCGGGGATGGGAACATTATCTGGGAGGTCATGCTGGATCCTTGGGGAGGGGAATGTTGGGTCCTCGGGGAGGGGAAAGTTGGGTCCTCGGGGATGGGAATGTTATCTGGGAGGGAAATGTTGGTTCCTCTGGGAGGGGAATGTTATCTGGGAGGTCATGCTGGATCCTTGGGGATGGGAATATGGGATCCTTGGGGAGGGGAATGTTATCTGGGAGGTCATGCTGGATCCTCAGGAAGGGGAATGTTGGGTCCTCGGAGGGGAATGTTATCTGGGAGGTCATGCTGGATCCTTGGGGGATGGGAATGTTGGGTCCTCAGGGATGGGAATGTTATCTGGGAGGTCATGCTGGATCCTCAGGAAGGGGAATGTTGGGTCCTCGGGGAGGGGAATGTTATCTGGGAGGTCATGCTGGATCCTTGGGGATGGGAATGTTGGATCCTCAGGGAGGGGAATGTTGGGTCCTCGGGGATGGGAATGTTATCTGGGAGGTCATGCTGGATACTCAGGAAGGGGAATGTTGGGTCCTCGGGGAGGGGAATGTTATCTGGGAGGTCATGCTGGATCCTTGGGGATGGGAATGTTGGATCCTTGGGGATGGGAATGTTGGATCCTTGGGGATGGAAATGTTGGATCCTTGGGGATGGGAATGTTATCTGGGAGGTCATGCTGGATCCTTGGGGGATGGGAATGTTGGGTCCTCAGGGATGGGAATGTTATCTGGGAGGTCATGCTGGATCCTCGGGGGATGGGAATGTTGGGTCCTCAGGGATGGGAATGTTATCTGGGAGGTCATGCTGGATCCTTGGGGGATGGGAATGTTGGGTCCTCAGGGATGGGAATGTTATCTGGGAGGTCATGCTGGATCCTCGGGGGATGGGAATGTTGGGTCCTCAGGGATGGGAATGTTATCTGGGAGGTCATGCTGGATCCTCGGGGAGGGGAATGTTGGATCCTCTGGGAGGGGAATGTTGGTTCCTCGGGGAGGGGAATGTTATCTGGGAGGTTATCCTGGATCCTCGGGGATGGGAATGTTGGATCCTTAGGGAGGGGAATGTTGGGTCCTCAGGGATGGGAATGTTATCTGGGAGGTCATGCTGGATCCTCAGGGAGGGGAATGTTGGGTCCTCAGGGATGGGAATGTTATCTGGGAGGTCATGCTGGATCCTCGGGGAGGGGAATGTTGGATCCTTAGGGAGGGGAATGTTATCTGGGAGGTACGGGGAATATTCTTATTACTGATCATATGGGGTTAATGATGGTCCAGTAGACGGTGTCATCCCATTGGTGGACGGCTCCTATAACGGATGATTTGGTGTCGGAGAGTCCGGGTCACACGGGGAGAATGCAGAGAGAATCGCACGGACGGCTCTGGATTATTATGCGGAATAATGATCTGATCAGCCTCTGGTGGGAGTCGCATGGATGGCGGGGTAATTAGGAGTCGCGGGGATGGCGGATGGTCCGCCATTAATTGGAAGAACATGAAGCTCAGAGTCCGCTGGGAGCCCCGGAATGGCGGCCGCAGCTCCTCGACGGATTTTTATGGGAAGGTTCCAAATCTGCAATTCATCTGCAAATCCCACTAATGAGCAGATGACGGGGGGATGGGACTGCGGGTCTCCTCCTGAAAATGCGTGATTTCTGGCTGCTAGTTCTGTGGATTTCACACATTATATAGAGATGAGGAATTCCAGGTCTGTGGCCTTC
This sequence comes from Rana muscosa, assembly GCA_029206835.1. Taxonomy (NCBI): domain Eukaryota; kingdom Metazoa; phylum Chordata; class Amphibia; order Anura; family Ranidae; genus Rana; species Rana muscosa. Next base: position 500,554,596 of record CM055127.1, read on the forward strand.
AGGAGCCAGACAGCCGGCATTTCCAGGTCATCTCCAATGGGGAAAAAGCTGCCATTTCCTGACGATATTGTATGTCTGTTTTTTTTTTGTTTTGTTTTTTTTTTTAGACTTCATATCTTTATTAAACCATTTTCCATTTTACAATACATTCCTTCCCCAAATTCACAAACGATATTGTATGTCTGGTTTTTGGTTTCCTTGTGAATCTGTGAAATATCGCCGACATATTCCATGGCGTTGTAGAGAAGAGATTCATGTTAGGAGTCGGGGTGACTAATGTCAGGTGGGGGGGTCGTGTTTTGGGTGGAGGGGGGGAAGGGTAACACTTCAGTTGGGATTTTCCTCCACATTGCGGATATTATGGGATGTGGATTCTTTGAACTTTTATATATTGTGAGCATTCAGACTCAAACGTGAAGCCTCCAGGACTCCGCCCACTTGCCGTGGAGCCTCCAGGACTCCGCCCACTTGCCGTGGAGCCTCCAGGACTCCGCCCACTTGCCGCGGAGCCCCCAGGCCTCCGCCCACCCGTGTTTATAAGGTTTCTCCGCCCACTTTTAGGGCTCAGGCACGCAGACATATTTGCGGCGCCCTCTAGAGCCCAGCTGACTGTAGGAATGAATTATGAATTGCGCTCTATGCGGGTTTATGTGCGCAGATCCCGGTATTTCGTTGATATGAACGCATTTTCCCACGCGGAGGTTCTCAGTTTCTCACCAAACACAACAATTCATCTCCCTACTTCTGGTTGGATTGGTGGGATCAGCGCATGTACACAGCATGGCGTTCTCTGGGGTGGGAGGAGCTCCGAGCCGCAGTCCGCCACCCACCGTAATGACCAGCGCACAGCGGACAGTAATAATGATTTCTGACCTCCGGGGAGGGCCATGCAGAGCGGATGGAGGAATCTCCCGCTGCCAGAATACCCAATGACTGCATCTGATTGGCTGATACATCTGATTGGCTGCAGTCACTGGCCTCTTTTTTTTCTTCTGCCCAGTTCCTAAAACTAGTCAAAGTTTATTGCCCCGAGTGGTGTCAGCAGGACCACCCACAGCTCAAATTTTCTACCTCTCTACATATATATGTACAGTATGTATCTGGGGCGTGTCCTTTACCTACAGTATATACTGACTGATCCTCCGGGTCACACAAATCCTCGGGGGAAGGTCTGCTCCTCCCTGTCACACAAATCCTCGGGGGAAGGTCTGCTCCTCCCTGTCACACAAATCCTCGGGGGAAGGTCTGCTCCTCCGGGTCACACAAATCCTCGGGGGAAGGTCTGCTCCTCCCTGTTACACAAATCCTCGGGGGAAGGTCTGCTCCTCCCTGTCACACACATCCTCGGGGGAAGGTCTGCTCCTCCGGGTCACACAAATCCTCGGGGGAAGGTCTGCTCCTCCGTCACACAAATCCTCGGGGGAAGGTCTGCTCCTCCCTGTCACACAAATCCTCGGGGGGAAGGTCTGCTCCTCCCTGTCACACAAATCCTCGGGGGAAGGTCTGCTCGTCCGGGTCACACAAATCCTTGGGGGAAGGTCTGCTCCTCCCTGTCACACAAATCCTCGGGGGAAGGTCTGCTCCTCCCTGTCACACAAATCCTCGGGGGAAGGTCTGCTCCTCCCTGTCACACAAATCCTCAGGGCAAGGTCTGCTCCTCCCTGTCACACAAATCCTCGGGGGAAGGTCTGCTCCTCCCGGTCACACAAATCCTCGGGGGAAGGTCTGCTCCTCCGGGTCACACAAATCCTCGGGGAAGGTCTGCTCCTCCCTGTCACACAAATCCTCGGGGGAAGGTATGCTCCTGCCTGTCACACAAATCCTCGGGGGACGGTCTGCTCCTCCCTGTCACACAAATCCTCGGGGGAAGGTCTGCTCCTCCCTGTCACACAAATCCTCGGGGGAAGGTCTGCTCGTCCGGGTCACACAAATCCTTGGGGGAAGGTCTGCTCCTCCCTGTCACACAAATCCTTGGGGGAAGGTCTGCTCCTCCCTGTCACACAAATCCTCGGGGGAAGGTCTGCTCCTCCGGGTCACACAAATCCTTGGGGGAAGGTCTGCTCCTCCCGGTCACACAAATCCTCGGGGGAAGGTCTGCTCCTCCGGGTCACACAAATCCTCGGGGGAAGGTCTGCTCCTCCCTGTCACACAAATCCTCGGGGGAAGGTCTGCTCCTCTCGGTCACACAAATCCTCGGGGGAAGGTCTGCTCCTCCCTGTCACACAAATCCTCGGGGGAAGGTCTGCTCCTCCCTGTCACACAAATCCTCGGGGGAAGGTCTGCTCCTCCCTGTCACAAAAATCCTCAGGGGAAGGTCTGCTCCTCCCTGTCACACAAATCCTCGGGGAAGGTCTGCTCCTCCCTGTCACACAAATCCTCGGGGGAAGGTCTGCTCCTCTGGGTCACACAAATCCTCGGGGGAAGGTCTGCTCTTCCGGGTCACACAAATCCTCGGGGGAAGGTCTTCTACTCCGGGTCACACAAATCCTCGGGGGAAGGTCTGCTCCTCCCTGTCACACAAATTCTCGGGGGAAGGTCTGCTCCTCCGGGTCACACAAATCCTCAGGGGAAGGTCTGCTCCTCCCTGTCACACAAATTCTCGGGGGAAGGTCTGCTCCTCCCTGTCACACAAATCCTCGGGGGAAGGTCTGCTCCTTCCTGTCACACAAATCCTCGGGGGAAGGTCTGCTCCTCCGGGTCACACAAATCCTCGGGGGAAGGTCTTCTACTCCGGGTCACACAAATCCTCGGGGGAAGGTCTGCTCCTCCGGGTCATACAAATCCTCGGGGAAGGTCTGCTCCTCCCTGTCACACAAATCCTCGGGGGAAGGTCTGCTCCTCTGAGTCACACAAATCGTCGGGGGAAGGTCTGCTCTTCCGGGTCACACAAATCCTCGGGGGAAGGTCTTCTACTCCGGGTCACACAAATCCTCGGGGGAAGGTCTGCTCCTCCCTGTCACACAAATTCTCGGGGGAAGGTCTTCTACTCCGGGTCACACAAATCCTCGGGGGAAGGTCTGCTCCTCCCTGTCACACAAATTCTCGGGGGAAGGTCTGCTCCTCCCTGTCACAAAAATCCTCGGGGGAAGGTCTGCTCCTTCCTGTCACACAAATCCTCGGGGGAAGGTCTGCTCCTCCGGGTCACACAAATCCTCGGGGGAAGGTCTGCTCCTCCGGGTCACACAAATCCTCGGGGGAAGGTCTTCTACTCCGGGTCACACAAATCCTCGGGGGAAGGTCTGCTCCTCCGGGTCATACAAATCCTCGGGGGAAGGTCTGCTCCTCCCTGTCACACAAATCCTCGGGGGAAGGTCTGCTCCTCCCTGTCACACAAATCCTCGGGGGAAGGTCTGCTCCTCCCTGTCACACAAATCCTCGGGGGAAGGTCTGCTCCTCCGGGTCACACAAATCCTCGGGGGAAGGTCTGCTCCTCCCTGTCACACAAATCCTCGGGGGAAGGTCTGCTCCTCCGGGTCACACAAATCCTCGGGGGAAGGTCTGCTCCTCCGGGTCACACAAATCCTCGGGGGAAGGTCTGCTCCTCCCTGTCACACAAATCCTCGGGGGAAGGTCTGCTCCTCCCTGTCACACAAATCCTCGGGGGAAGGCCTGCTCCTCCGGGTCACACAAATCCTCGGGGGAAGGTCTGCTCCTCCCGGTCACACAAATCCTCGGGGGAAGGTCTGCTCCTCCGAGTCACACAAATCCTCGGGGGAAGGTCTGCTCCTCCCTGTCACACAAATCCTCGGGGGAAGGTCTGCTCCTCCGGGTCACACAAATCCTCGGGGGAAGGTCTGCTCCTCTCGGTCACACAAATCCTCGGGGGAAGGTCTGCTCCTCCGGGTCACACAAATCCTCGGGGGAAGGTCTGCTCCTCCCTGTCACACAAATCCTCGGGGGAAGGTCTGCTCCTCCCTGTCACACAAATCCTCGGGGGAAGGTCTGCTCCTCCCTGTCACACAAATCCTCGGGGGAAGGTCTGCTCCTCCGGGTCACACAAATCCTCGGGGGAAGGTCTGCTCCTCCGGGTCACACAAATCCTCGGGGGAAGGTCTTCTACTCCGGGTCACACAAATCCTCGGGGGAAGGTCTGCTCCTCCCTGTCACACAAATTCTCGGGGGAAGGTCTGCTCCTCCGGGTCATACAAATCCTCGGGGGAAGGTCTGCTCCTCCCTGTCACACAAATCCTCGGAGGAAGGTCTGCTCCTCCCTGTCACACAAATCCTCGGGGGAAGGTCTGCTCCTCCGGGTCACACAAATCCTCGGGGGAAGGTCTGCTCCTCCGGGTCACACAAATCCTCAGGGGAAGGTCTGCTCCTCCCTGTCACACAAATCCTTGGGGGAAGGTCTGCTCCTCCCTGTCACACAAATCCTCGGGGGAAGGTCTGCTCCTCCCGGTCACAAATCCTCTGGGTCACATAAATCCTCGGGGGAAGGTCTGCTCCTCCGGGTCACACAAATCCTCGGGGGAAGGTCTGATCCTCCCTGTCACACAAATCCTCGGGGGAAGGTCTGCTCCTCCCGGTCACAAATCCTCCGGGTCACACAAATCCTCGGGGGAAGGTCTGCTCCTCCCTGTCACACAAATCCTCGGGGGAAGGTCTGCTCCTCCCGGTCACAAATCCTCCGGGTCACACAAATCCTCGGGGGAAGGTCTGCTCCTCCCGGTCACAAATCCTCCGGGTCACACAAATCCTCGGGGGAAGGTCTGCTCCTCCCTGTCACACAAATCCTCGGGGGAAGGTCTGCTCCTCCGGGCCACACAAATCCTCGGGGGAAGGTCTGCTCCTTCCGGTCACAAATCCTCTGGGTCACATAAATCCTCGGGGGAAGGTCTGATCCTCCGGGTCACACAAATCCTCGGAGGAAGGTCTGATCCTCCGGGTCACATAAATCCTCGGGGAAAGGTCTGCTCCTCCGGGTCACACAAATCCTCGGGGGAAGGTCTGCTCCTCCCTGTCACACAAATCCTCGGGGGAAGGTCTGCTCCTCCCTGTCACACAAATCCTCGGGGGAAGGTCTGCTCCTCCCTGTCACACAAATCCTCGGGGGAAGGTCTGCTCCTCCCTGTCACACAAATCCTCGGGGGAAGGTCTGCTCGTCCGGGTCACACAAATCCTTGGGGGAAGGTCTGCTCCTCCCTGTCACACACATCCTCGGGGGAAGGTCTGCTCCTCCGGGTCACACAAATCCTCGGGGGAAGGTCTGCTCCTCCCTGTCACACAAATCCTCGGGGGAAGGTCTGCTCCTCCCTGTCACACAAATCCTCGGGGGGAAGGTCTGCTCCTCCCTGTCACACAAATCCTCGGGGGAAGGTCTGCTCGTCCGGGTCACACAAATCCTTGGGGGAAGGTCTGCTCCTCCCTGTCACACAAATCCTTGGGGGAAGGTCTGCTCCTCCCTGTCACACAAATCCTCAGGGGAAGGTCTGCTCCTCCCTGTCACACAAATCCTCGGGGGAAGGTCTGCTCCTCCCTGTCACACAAATCCTCGGGGGAAGGCCTGCTCCTCCGGGTCACACAAATCCTCGGGGGAAGGTCTGCTCCTCCGGGTCACACAAATCCTCGGGGGAAGGTCTGCTCCTCCCTGTCACACAAATCCTCGGGGGAAGGTCTGCTCCTCCCTGTCACACAAATCCTCGGGGGAAGGTCTGCTCCTCCGGGTCACACAAATCCTCGGGGGAAGGTCTGCTCCTCTCGGTCACACAAATCCTCGGGGGAAGGTCTGCTCCTCCGGGTCACACAAATCCTCGGGGGAAGGTCTGCTCCTCCCTGTCACACAAATCCTCGGGGGAAGGTCTGCTCCTCCCTGTCACACAAATCCTCGGGGGAAGGTCTGCTCCTCCCTGTCACACAAATCCTCGGGGGAAGGTCTGCTCCTCCGGGTCACACAAATCCTCGGGGGAAGGTCTGCTCCTCCGGGTCACACAAATCCTCGGGGGAAGGTCTTCTACTCCGGGTCACACAAATCCTCGGGGGAAGGTCTGCTCCTCCCTGTCACACAAATTCTCGGGGGAAGGTCTGCTCCTCCGGGTCATACAAATCCTCGGGGGAAGGTCTGCTCCTCCCTGTCACACAAATCCTCGGAGGAAGGTCTGCTCCTCCCTGTCACACAAATCCTCGGGGGAAGGTCTGCTCCTCCCTGTCACAAAAATCCTCAGGGGAAGGTCTGCTCCTCCCTGTCACACAAATCCTCGGGGAAGGTCTGCTCCTCCCTGTCACACAAATCCTCGGGGGAAGGTCTGCTCCTCTGGGTCACACAAATCCTCGGGGAAGGTCTGCTCTTCCGGGTCACACAAATCCTCGGGGGAAGGTCTTCTACTCCGGGTCACACAAATCCTCGGGGGAAGGTCTGCTCCTCCCTGTCACACAAATTCTCGGGGGAAGGTCTGCTCCTCCGGGTCACACAAATCCTCAGGGGAAGGTCTGCTCCTCCCTGTCACACAAATCCTCGGGGGAAGGTCTGCTCCTTCCTGTCACACAAATCCTCGGGGGAAGGTCTGCTCCTCCGGGTCACACAAATCCTCGGGGGAAGGTGTGCTCCTCCGGGTCACACAAATCCTCGGGGGAAGGTCTTCTACTCCGGGTCACACAAATCCTCGGGGGAAGGTCTGCTCCTCCGGGTCATACAAATCCTCGGGGGAAGGTCTGCTCCTCCCTGTCACACAAATCCTCGGGGGAAGGTCTGCTCCTCCCTGTCACACAAATCCTCGGGGGAAGGTCTGCTCCTCCCTGTCACACAAATCCTCGGGGGAATGTCTGCTCCTCCGGGTCACACAAATCCTCGGGGGAAGGTCTGCTCCTCCCTGTCACACAAATCCTCGGGGGAAGGTCTGCTCCTCCGGGTCACACAAATCCTCGGGGGAAGGTCTGCTCCTCCGGGTCACACAAATCCTCAGGGGAAGGTCTGCTCCTCCCTGTCACACAAATCCTCGGGGGAAGGTCTGCTCCTCCCTGTCACACAAATCCTCGGGGGAAGGCCTGCTCCTCCGGGTCACACAAATCCTCGGGGGAAGGTCTGCTCCTCCCGGTCACACAAATCCTCGGGGGAAGGTCTGCTCCTCCGGGTCACACAAATCCTCGGGGGAAGGTCTGCTCCTCCCTGTCACACAAATCCTCGGGGGAAGGTCTGCTCCTCCGGGTCACACAAATCCTCGGGGGAAGGTCTGATCCTCTCGGTCACACAAATCCTCGGGGGAAGGTCTGCTCCTCCGGGTCACACAAATCCTCGGGGGAAGGTCTGCTCCTCCCTGTCACACAAATCCTCGGGGGAAGGTCTGCTCCTCCCTGTCACACAAATCCTCGGGGGAAGGTCTGCTCCTCCTTGTCACACAAATCCTCGGGGGAAGGTCTGCTCCTCCGGGTCACACAAATCCTCGGGGGAAGGTCTGCTCCTCCGGGTCACACAAATCCTCGGGGGAAGGTCTTCTACTCCGGGTCACACAAATCCTCGGGGGAAGGTCTGCTTCTCCCTGTCACACAAATTCTCGGGGGAAGGTCTGCTCCTCCCTGTCACACAAATCCTCGGAGGTAGGTCTGCTCCTCCCTGTCACACAAATCCTCGGGGGAAGGTCTGCTCCTCCGGGTCACACAAATCCTCGGGGGAAGGTCTGCTCCTCCGGGTCACACAAATCCTCAGGGGAAGGTCTGCTCCTCCCTGTCACACAAATCCTCGGGGGAAGGTCTGCTCCTCCCTGTCACACATATCCTCGGGGGAAGGTCTGCTCCTCCCGGTCACAAATCCTCTGGGTCACATAAATCCTCGGGGGAAGGTCTGCTCCTCCGGGTCACACAAATCCTCGGGGGAAGGTCTGATCCTCCCTGTCACACAAATCCTCGGGGGAAGGTCTGCTCCTCCCGGTCACAAATCCTCCGGGTCACACAAATCCTCGGGGGAAGGTCTGCTCCTCCCTGTCACACAAATCCTCGGGGGAAGGTCTGCTCCTCCCGGTCACAAATCCTCCGGGTCACACAAATCCTCGGGGGAAGGTCTGCTCCTCCCGGTCACAAATCCTCCGGGTCACACAAATCCTCGGGGGAAGGTCTGCTCCTCCCTGTCACACAAATCCTCGGGGAAAGGTCTGATCCTCCGGGTCACACAAATCCTCGGGGGAAGGTCTGCTCCTCCCTGTCACACAAATCATCCGGGTCACATAAATCCTCGGGGGAAGGTCTGCTCCTCCGGGTCACACAAATCCTCGGGGGAAGGTCTGATCCTCCGGGTCACACAAATCCTCGGGGGAAGGTCTGATCCTCCGGGTCACACAAATCCTCGGGGGAAGGTCTGCTCCTTCCGGTCACAAATCCTCTGGGTCACATAAATCCTCGGGGGAAGGTCTGATCCTCTGGGTCACACAAATCCTCGGGGGAAGGTCTGCTCCTCCCTGTCACACAAATCCTCGGGGGAAGGGCTGATCCTCTGGGTCACACAAATCCTCGGGGGAAGGTCTGATCCTCCGGGTCACACAGTACAGATTTGAGGGGTGTGGAGAAGGCAGAGCCGCTGCAGGGCGGGTGACAGAAGGGGAACCCAGGGTGTGGGTGTGTCAGGGGGCATGGCAACGCGTTTCATAGCTGCCCAGCTTCTTTATCACGCCTGCCCCTCATTCACACAGCTTTGTTTAAGTAGCTGTTGTCTGGAGAACTACAACCCCCAGGAAAAACATAAGGGCTCAGTTACACTTGCTTCGGCTTCAACGCACAGTAAAGCTCCTACTGCCACTACAAGCTTTTATGATGTGTTTTTGAAGCTTTGGCGAAGCTTGGCAGATGCCCTGTGTGTGTGGAGATCTCATTTCTCCAAAACAAAGCGAAGCTAAAGCTGAAATAAAGCCTCACAAAAGCTGCAGCTGTGTCAAGCGAGCTTTGTCATAGACTTCTATGGAGGCTCTAAAGCTACATGGGGAATAGTTTTTGAAGTGAAGCTTCAGGACTGTAAGCTCTCCATTGTATTTAGTGGGAGGAGCTTTACCAAAGCCTGTCCGAAGCCTCGTGTTGAAGTGTAAACAAGCCGTTAATGTTAATAAATAAAAGCCAATGGTGACTCCAGGACGTGATGCTGGATCCAGGAGGCTTTGTGTGATTGGCCAATCGTCTACCTTTTATTATTAAAGGTCGTTACACTTGAATGGTGCCCTCTGCTCTATCTCTGGATTATAAAGCACCAGGATGTACAGGATTGTGTCCTCTCGGAGCCGCCATCTCAGGCGGTGACCCCGGGTGATACCTGAACAAAGTTGGTGACGCCCTTCTGGAGAGCAGATGAAGACATGGTTAGGGGGGGTCTGTGAGGGGTAATAAATACCTGGTGGGGGACACTAAGCATGAAGGACCCAACATGGACCTTATCACACTATGGAGACTGATGGATATATATATACAGGATAGATTGTTCCGGAGAAGGACGCGGATCATATTCTGTACAGACCGATACTTTGTACTCATCATGTGATCACAGAGGAGATCTTCTTATGATATTTTACATTCTACCTGCCCCAATGTGACATCACACAGTATACACAGGAAGTGGGGTACATGAAATGGGGACACAGGAAGTGGGGTACATGGGACAGGAAGTGGGGTACATGGGGTGGGGACACAGGTACAGGAAGTTGGGTACATGGGACGGGGACACAGGTACAGGAAGTTGGGTACATGGGACACAGGGACAGGAAGTTGGGTACATGGGACGGGGACACAGGTACAGGAAGTTGGGTACATGGGACACAGGAACAGGAAGTGGGGTACATGGGACAGGAAGTGGGGTACATGGGACGGGGACACAGGGACAGGAAGTGGGGTACATTGTGGAATAATGGAGAAGGGGTTCAGCGCTCAGCATTGGGTGAAGACTGATCTCTGATGTTGGGAGACATCTGGTGGTGATCTCTGGGATTACATCCTTCTGATTCCTGAACTATCAGTGCCACCTGCAGGCCGCTCTACAATATGACATCACAGAGATCCCGATTGTCCCGGATTTCCAGCAAAGTCCCTCTTCTCTCTTTCCTCCTCATTTTCCTTTGATGATGATTATTATTATTATTATTTAGGTACTTATAGAGCGCCATCAATTTATTCAGCTCTTTACATATGCATTGTACATTCACATCGGTCCCTGCATGGGCGTCCGCTGAACTTTTTTCAGGGGGGGGCATAATTTTAAGGTCATCCATGCTCAGTCCCTTTTTGACAATGTCATGAAGGGGAGGGGCTTAGTCATTATGACATAAAGCAAAGGTTTGAGAAACCTGATGCAAAAGCTTAATTCCGGGTCACACAAATCCTCGGGGGAAGGTCTTCTACTCCGGGTCACACAAATCCTCGGGGGAAGGTCTGCTCCTCCCTGTCACACAAATTCTCGGGGGAAGGTCTGCTCCTCCGGGTCATACAAATCCTCGGGGGAAGGTCTGCTCCTCCCTGTCACACAAATCCTCGGAGGAAGGTCTGCTCCTCCCTGTCACACAAATCCTCGGGGGAAGGTCTGCTCCTCCGGGTCACACAAATCCTCGGGAGAAGGTCTGCTCCTCCGGGTCACACAAATCCTCGGGGGAAGGTCTGCTCCTCCCTGTCACACAAATCCTCGGGGGAAGGTCTGCTCCTCCCTGTCACACAAATCCTCGGGGGAAGGTCTGCTCCTCCCGGTCACAAATCCTCTGGGTCACATAAATCCTCGGGGGAAGGTCTGCTCCTCCGGGTCACACAAATCCTCGGGGGAAGGTCTGATCCTCCCTGTCACACAAATCCTCGGGGGAAGGTCTGCTCCTCCCGGTCACAAATCCTCCGGGTCACACAAATCCTCGGGGGAAGGTCTGCTCCTCCCTGTCACACAAATCCTCGGGGGAAGGTCTGCTCCTCCCGGTCACAAATCCTCCGGGTCACACAAATCCTCGGGGGAAGGTCTGCTCCTCCCGGTCACAAATCCTCCGGGTCACACAAATCCTCGGGGGAAGGTCTGCTCCTCCCTGTCACACAAATCCTCGGAGGAAGGTCTGCTCCTCCGGGTCACACAAATCCTCGGGGGAAGGTCTGCTCCTTCCGGTCACAAATCCTCTGGGTCACATAAATCCTCGGGGGAAGGTCTGATCCTCCGGGTCACACAAATCCTCGGAGGAAGGTCTGATCCTCCGGGTCACATAAATCCTCGGGGAAAGGTCTGATCCTCCGGGTCACACAAATCCTCGGGGGAAGGTCTGCTCCTCCCTGTCACACAAATCATCCGGGTCACATAAATCCTCGGGGGAAGGTCTGCTCCTCCGGGTCACACAAATCCTCGGGGGAAGGTCTGATCCTCCGGGTCACACAAATCCTCGGGGGAAGGTCTGATCCTCCGGGTCACACAAATCCTCGGGGGAAGGTCTGCTCCTTCCGGTCACAAATCCTCTGGGTCACATAAATCCTCGGGGGAAGGTCTGATCCTCTGGGTCACACAAATCCTCGGGGGAAGGTCTGCTCCTCCCTGTCACACAAATCCTCGGGGGAAGGGCTGATCCTCCGGGTCACACAAATCCTCGGGGGAAGGTCTGATCCTCCGGGTCACACAGTACAGAGTTGAGGGGTGTGGAGAAGGTAGAGCCGCTGCAGGGCGGGTGACAGAAGGGGAACCCAGGGTGTGGGTGTGTCAGGGGGCATGGCAACGCGTTTCATAGCTGCCCAGCTTCTTTATCACGCCTGCCCCTCATTCACACAGCTTTGTTTAAGTAGCTGTTGTCTGGAGAACTACAACCCCCAGGAAAAACATAAGGGCTCAGTTACACTTGCTTCGGCTTCAACGCACAGTAAAGCTCCTACTGCCACTACAAGCTTTTATGATGTGTTTTTGAAGCTTTGGCGAAGCTTGGCAGATGCCCTGTGTGTGTGGAGATCTCATTTCTCCAAAACAAAGCGAAGCTAAAGCTGAAATAAAGCCTCACAAAAGCTGCAGCTGTGTCAAGCGAGCTTTGTCATAGACTTCTATGGAGGCTCTAAAGCTACATGGGGAATAGTTTTTGAAGTGAAGCTTCAGGACTGTAAGCTCTCCATTGTATTTAGTGGGAGGAGCTTTACCAAAGCCTGTCCGAAGCCTCGTGTTGAAGTGTAAACAAGCCGTTAATGTTAATAAATAAAAGCCAATGGTGACTCCAGGACGTGATGCTGGATCCAGGAGGCTTTGTGTGATTGGCCAATCGTCTACCTTTTATTATTAAAGGTCGTTACACTTGAATGGTGCCCTCTGCTCTATCTCTGGATTATAAAGCACCAGGATGTACAGGATTGTGTCCTCTCGGAGCCGCCATCTCAGGCGGTGACCCCGGGTGATACCTGAACAAAGTTGGTGACGCCCTTCTGGAGAGCAGATGAAGACATGGTTAGGGGGGGTCTGTGAGGGGTAATAAATACCTGGTGGGGGACACTAAGCATGAAGGACCCAACATGGACCTTATCACACTATGGAGACTGATGGATATATATATACAGGATAGATTGTTCCGGAGAAGGACGCGGATCATATTCTGTACAGACCGATACTTTGTACTCATCATGTGATCACAGAGGAGATCTTCTTATGATATTTTACATTCTACCTGCCCCAATGTGACATCACACAGTATACACAGGAAGTGGGGTACATGAAATGGGGACACAGGAAGTGGGGTACATGGGACAGGAAGTGGGGTACATGGGATGGGGACACAGGTACAGGAAGTTGGGTACATGGGACGGGGACACAGGTACAGGAAGTTGGGTACATGGGACACAGGGACAGGAAGTTGGGTACATGGGACAGGGACACAGGTACAGGAAGTTGGGTACATGGGACACAGGAACAGGAAGTGGGGTACATGGGACAGGAAGTGGGGTACATGGGACGGGGACACAGGGACAGGAAGTGGGGTACATTGTGGAATAATGGAGAAGGGGTTCAGCGCTCAGCATTGGGTGAAGACTGATCTCTGATGTTGGGAGACATCTGGTGGTGATCTCTGGGATTACATCCTTCTGATTCCTGAACTATCAGTGCCACCTGCAGGCCGCTCTACAATATGACATCACAGAGATCCCGATTGTCCCGGATTTTCAGCAAAGTCCCTCTTCTCTCTTTCCTCCTCATTTTCCTTTGATGATGATTATTATTATTATTATTTAGGTACTTATAGAGCGCCATCAATTTATTCAGCTCTTTACATATGCATTGTACATTCACATCGGTCCCTGCATGGGCGTCCGCTGAACTTTTTTCAGGGGGGGGCATAATTTTAAGGTCATCCATGCTCAGTCCCTTTTTGACAATGTCATGAAGGGGAGGGGCTTAGTCATTATGACATAAAGCAAAGGTTTGAGAAACCTGATGCAAAAGCTTAATTCCGGGTCACACAAATCCTCGGGGGAAGGTCTTCTACTCCGGGTCACACAAATCCTCGGGGGAAGGTCTGCTCCTCCCTGTCACACAAATTCTCGGGGGAAGGTCTGCTCCTCCGGGTCATACAAATCCTCGGGGGAAGGTCTGCTCCTCCCTGTCACACAAATCCTCGGAGGAAGGTCTGCTCCTCCCTGTCACACAAATCCTCGGGGGAAGGTCTGCTCCTCCGGGTCACACAAATCCTCGGGAGAAGGTCTGCTCCTCCGGGTCACACAAATCCTCGGGGGAAGGTCTGCTCCTCCCTGTCACACAAATCCTCGGGGGAAGGTCTGCTCCTCCCTGTCACACAAATCCTCGGGGGAAGGTCTGCTCCTCCCGGTCACAAATCCTCTGGGTCACATAAATCCTCGGGGGAAGGTCTGCTCCTCCGGGTCACACAAATCCTCGGGGGAAGGTCTGATCCTCCCTGTCACACAAATCCTCGGGGGAAGGTCTGCTCCTCCCGGTCACAAATCCTCCGGGTCACACAAATCCTCGGGGGAAGGTCTGCTCCTCCCTGTCACACAAATCCTCGGGGGAAGGTCTGCTCCTCCCGGTCACAAATCCTCCGGGTCACACAAATCCTCGGGGGAAGGTCTGCTCCTCCCGGTCACAAATCCTCCGGGTCACACAAATCCTCGGGGGAAGGTCTGCTCCTCCCTGTCACACAAATCCTCGGAGGAAGGTCTGCTCCTCCGGGTCACACAAATCCTCGGGGGAAGGTCTGCTCCTTCCGGTCACAAATCCTCTGGGTCACATAAATCCTCGGGGGAAGGTCTGATCCTCCGGGTCACACAAATCCTCGGAGGAAGGTCTGATCCTCCGGGTCACATAAATCCTCGGGGAAAGGTCTGATCCTCCGGGTCACACAAATCCTCGGGGGAAGGTCTGCTCCTCCCTGTCACACAAATCATCCGGGTCACATAAATCCTCGGGGGAAGGTCTGCTCCTCCGGGTCACACAAATCCTCGGGGGAAGGTCTGATCCTCCGGGTCACACAAATCCTCGGGGGAAGGTCTGATCCTCCGGGTCACACAAATCCTCGGGGGAAGGTCTGCTCCTTCCGGTCACAAATCCTCTGGGTCACATAAATCCTCGGGGGAAGGTCTGATCCTCTGGGTCACACAAATCCTCGGGGGAAGGTCTGCTCCTCCCTGTCACACAAATCCTCGGGGGAAGGGCTGATCCTCCGGGTCACACAAATCCTCGGGGGAAGGTCTGATCCTCCGGGTCACACAGTACAGAGTTGAGGGGTGTGGAGAAGGTAGAGCCGCTGCAGGGCGGGTGACAGAAGGGGAACCCAGGGTGTGGGTGTGTCAGGGGGCATGGCAACGCGTTTCATAGCTGCCCAGCTTCTTTATCACGCCTGCCCCTCATTCACACAGCTTTGTTTAAGTAGCTGTTGTCTGGAGAACTACAACCCCCAGGAAAAACATAAGGGCTCAGTTACACTTGCTTCGGCTTCAACGCACAGTAAAGCTCCTACTGCCACTACAAGCTTTTATGATGTGTTTTTGAAGCTTTGGCGAAGCTTGGCAGATGCCCTGTGTGTGTGGAGATCTCATTTCTCCAAAACAAAGCGAAGCTAAAGCTGAAATAAAGCCTCACAAAAGCTGCAGCTGTGTCAAGCGAGCTTTGTCATAGACTTCTATGGAGGCTCTAAAGCTACATGGGGAATAGTTTTTGAAGTGAAGCTTCAGGACTGTAAGCTCTCCATTGTATTTAGTGGGAGGAGCTTTACCAAAGCCTGTCCGAAGCCTCGTGTTGAAGTGTAAACAAGCCGTTAATGTTAATAAATAAAAGCCAATGGTGACTCCAGGACGTGATGCTGGATCCAGGAGGCTTTGTGTGATTGGCCAATCGTCTACCTTTTATTATTAAAGGTCGTTACACTTGAATGGTGCCCTCTGCTCTATCTCTGGATTATAAAGCACCAGGATGTACAGGATTGTGTCCTCTCGGAGCCGCCATCTCAGGCGGTGACCCCGGGTGATACCTGAACAAAGTTGGTGACGCCCTTCTGGAGAGCAGATGAAGACATGGTTAGGGGGGGTCTGTGAGGGGTAATAAATACCTGGTGGGGGACACTAAGCATGAAGGACCCAACATGGACCTTATCACACTATGGAGACTGATGGATATATATATACAGGATAGATTGTTCCGGAGAAGGACGCGGATCATATTCTGTACAGACCGATACTTTGTACTCATCATGTGATCACAGAGGAGATCTTCTTATGATATTTTACATTCTACCTGCCCCAATGTGACATCACACAGTATACACAGGAAGTGGGGTACATGAAATGGGGACACAGGAAGTGGGGTACATGGGACAGGAAGTGGGGTACATGGGATGGGGACACAGGTACAGGAAGTTGGGTACATGGGACGGGGACACAGGTACAGGAAGTTGGGTACATGGGACACAGGGACAGGAAGTTGGGTACATGGGACAGGGACACAGGTACAGGAAGTTGGGTACATGGGACACAGGAACAGGAAGTGGGGTACATGGGACAGGAAGTGGGGTACATGGGACGGGGACACAGGGACAGGAAGTGGGGTACATTGTGGAATAATGGAGAAGGGGTTCAGCGCTCAGCATTGGGTGAAGACTGATCTCTGATGTTGGGAGACATCTGGTGGTGATCTCTGGGATTACATCCTTCTGATTCCTGAACTATCAGTGCCACCTGCAGGCCGCTCTACAATATGACATCACAGAGATCCCGATTGTCCCGGATTTCCAGCAAAGTCCCTCTTCTCTCTTTCCTCCTCATTTTCCTTTGATGATGATTATTATTATTATTATTTAGGTACTTATAGAGCGCCATCAATTTATTCAGCTCTTTACATATGCATTGTACATTCACATCGGTCCCTGCATGGGCGTCCGCTGAACTTTTTTCAGGGGGGGGCATAATTTTAAGGTCATCCATGCTCAGTCCCTTTTTGACAATGTCATGAAGGGGAGGGGCTTAGTCATTATGACATAAAGCAAAGGTTTGAGAAACCTGATGCAAAAGCTTAATAGAAGGATCGAGCTGCCATTGTCTGATTAGCAATTTAAAAAAAAAATTTAAGACCCCCCCCTCCCCTCTCTAGCGGCCGAATAGCGCCTCTAAAAGTATGGTAAAGCGCTGCTAAAACTAGCGCCGCTTTACCGATAACGCGGCCAGCTGGCAGTATGAAATGGCGCTTGAGGATAATTCCGCTTTACTCCGCGTCCATATAAATATAACCCAGAGAATGTACATCTTTCTATATTACAATACATCTGTTGTGGCCGTATTCTGATCTTCATAAAAACGGCCCTATATAGTGTACACTGAACTCTGTACACTGAACTCTGTATACTGAACTCTGTACACTGAACTCTGTACACTGAACTCTGTACACTGAACACTGTATACTGAACTCTGTACACTGAACTCTGTATACTGAACTCTGTACACTGAACTCTGTACACTGAACTCTGTACACTGAACACTGTACACTGAACTCTGTACACTGAACTCTGTACACTGAACACTGTACACTGAACTCTGTACACTGAACTCTGTACACTGAACTCTGTACACTGAACACTGTACACTGAACTCTGTATACTGAACACTGTACACTGAACTCTGTACACTGAACACTGTATACTGAACTCTGTACACTGAACTCTGTACACTGAACTCTGTACACTGAACTCTGTACACTGAACTCTGTATACTGAACTCTGTACACTAAACACTGTATACTGAACTCTGTACACTGAACTCTGTACACTGAACTCTGTATACTGAACTCTGTATACTGAACTCTGTACACTGAACTCTGTATACTGAACTCTGTATACTGAACTCTGTATACTGAACTCTGTACACTGAACACTGTATACTGAACTCTGTACACTGAACTCTGTACACTGAACTCTGTACACTGAACTCTGTATACTGAACTCTGTACACTAAACACTGTATACTGAACTCTGTACACTGAACTCTGTACACTGAACTCTGTATACTGAACTCTGTATACTGAACTCTGTACACTGAACTCTGTATACTGAACTCTGTATACTGAACTCTGTACACTGAACACTGTATACTGAACTCTGTACACTGAACTCTGTACACTGAACTCTGTACACTGAACTCTGTATACTGAACACTGTACACTGAACACTGAACTCTGTACACTGAACTCTGTACACTGAACTCTGTACACTGAACTCTGTACACTGAACTCTGTACACTGAACTCTGTACACTGAACTCTGTACACTGAACACTGTACACTGAACTCTGTACACTGAACACTGTACACTGAACTCTGTATACTGAACACTGTACACTGAACTCTGTACACTGAACTCTGTACACTGAACTCTGTATACTGAACTCTGTATACTGAACTCTGTATACTGAACACTGTATACTGAACTCTGTACACTGAACTCTGTACACTGAACTCTGTATACTGAACACTGTACACTGAACACTGAACTCTGTACACTGAACTCTGTACACTGAACTCTGTACACTGAACTCTGTACACTGAACACTGTACACTGAACTCTGTACACTGAACTCTGTACACTGAACTCTGTACACTGAACTCTGTACACTGAACACTGTACACTGAACTCTGTACACTGAACTCTGTACACTGAACTCTGTACACTGAACACTGTACACTGAACTCTGTACACTGAACTCTGTACACTGAACACTGTATACTGAACTCTGTACACTGAACTCTGTACACTGAACTCTGTACACTGAACTCTGTATACTGAACTCTGTACACTGAACACTGTATACTGAACTCTGTACACTGAACTCTGTACACTGAACTCTGTATACTGAACTCTGTATACTGAACTCTGTACACTGAACACTGTATACTGAACTCTGTACACTGAACTCTGTACACTGAACTCTGTACACTGAACTCTGTATACTGAACACTGTACACTGAACACTGAACTCTGTACACTGAACTCTGTACACTGAACTCTGTACACTGAACTCTGTACACTGAACACTGTACACTGAACTCTGTACACTGAACACTGTACACTGAACTCTGTACACTGAACTCTGTACACTGAACACTGTATACTGAACTCTGTACACTGAACTCTGTACACTGAACACTGTATACTGAACACTGTACACTGAACTCTGTACACTGAACTCTGTACACTGAACTCTGTACACTGAACACTGTATACTGAACTCTGTACACTGAACTCTGTACACTGAACACTGTATACTGAACACTGTAAACTGAACTCTGTACACTGAACTCTGTACACTGAACACTGTACACTGAACTCTGTACACTGAACTCTGTACACTGAACACTGTATACTGAACTCTGTACACTGAACACTGTACACTGAACTCTGTACACTGAACTCTGTACACTGAACTCTGTACACTGAACTCTGTACACTGAACACTGTATACTGAACTCTGTACACTGAACTCTGTACACTGAACACTGTACACTGAACTCTGTACACTGAACACTGTACACTGAACTCTGTACACTGAACTCTGTACACTGAACACTGTACACTGAACTCTGTATACTGAACTCTGTACACTGAACTCTGTACACTGAACTCTGTACACTGAACACTGTATACTGAACTCTGTACACTGAGCTCTGTACACTGTACACTGAACTCTGTACACTGAACTCTGTACACTGAACACTGTACACTGAACACTGTACACTGAACTCTGTACACTGAACTCTGTATACTGAACTCTGTACACTGAACTCTGTACACTGAACTCTGTATACTGAACTCTGTATACTGAACTCTGTACACTGAACTCTGTATACTGAACTCTGTATACTGAACACTGTACACTGAACACTGTACACTGAACTCTGTACACTGAACTCTGTACACTGAACTCTGTACACTGAACTCTGTATACTGAAGTCTGTATACTGAAGTCTGTACACTGAACTCTGTACACTGAACTCTGTATACTGAACTCTGTATACTGAACTCTGTACACTGAACTCTGTACACTGAACTCTGTATACTGAACTCTGTACACTGAACTCTGTACACTGAACACTGTACACTGAACTCTGTACACTGAACTCTGTACACTGAACTCTGTACACTGAACACTGCATACTGAACTCTGTACACTGAACACTGTATACTGAACTCTGTACACTGAACACTGAACTCTGTACACTGAACTCTGTACACTGAACACTGTACACTGAACACTGTATACTGAACTCTGTATACTGAACTCTGTACACTGAACTCTGTACACTGAACTCTGTACACTGAACACTGTACACTGAACTCTGTACACTGAACACTGTACACTGAACACTGTACACTGAACTCTGTACACTGAACTCTGTACACTGAACACTGTATACTGAACTCTGTACACTGAACTCTGTACACTGAACTCTGTACACTGAACACTGTACACTGAACTCTGTACACTGAACTCTGTACACTGAACACTGTATACTGAACACTGTACACTGAACTCTGTACACTGAACTCTGTACACTGAACACTGTATACTGAACTCTGTATACTGAACTCTGTACACTGAACTCTGTACACTGAACACTGTACACTGAACTCTGTACACTGAACTCTGTACACTGTACACTGAACTCTGTACACTGAACTCTGTACACTGAACTCTGTACACTGAACACTGTACACTGAACTCTGTACACTGAACTCTGTACACTGAACTCTGTATACTGAACTCTGTACACTGAACTCTGTACACTGAACACTGTACACTGAACTCTGTACACTGAACTCTGTACACTGAACACTGTACACTGAACTCTGTACACTGAACTCTGTACACTGAACTCTGTACACTGAACTCTGTATACTGAACTCTGTACACTGAACTCTGTATACTGAACTCTGTACACTGAACTCTGTACACTGAACTCTGTATACTGAACTCTGTACACTGAACTCTGTACACTGAACTCTGTATACTGAACTCTGTACACTGAACTCTGTGTCTATAGATTGTTTTCATCAAGATCACAATATGGCCGCCCACAGATGTATTGCAATACAGAAAGATGTACACAGGGGTGTCGTGGCACAGGCACTGCTGTTACCTGTAGTTCTTCAGGGATAGGGCAGGGCACTGGCAGCGTATTCAGTCTCTTGTCCCGGCCACTGCACGCCACGCACCTGTGGGAGGAGCCGGCACCGCGCCGGCCGGATCGGCATAGGCACATGTCACGGTGATGTTAAGCCAATTGGATGCTCGGGCCTATGGTGAGGAGGGAGGGATGGATAGTCGGAAAAGACAGAGCAGCCCCCAGGCCATCAGCAGTCTGCAGACTTAGAAAATAAAGTCCATGGCGGCCGCGGAGGCCATTGCAACACAGGGGGCAAGTGTGTGTCTTCCCTCTGACTTCCAGGGGGGGGCAATTGACCCCCCTTGCCCTATGGAGCGGATGCCCATGGGTCCCTATCCTCAAGGAGCTCACAATCTAAGGTCCCCCAACTCACATTCATATACTGGGGGCCAATTAACCTCCCAGCATGTCTCTGGAGTGTGGGAGGAAACCGGAGCACCCGGAGGAAACCCACAAAGACAAAGGGAGAACATGCAAACTCCAGGCAGATGGTGTCATGGTTGGGATTCAAACCACTGTGCCTCCCACTACACCACTGTGCCTCCCACTACACCGCTGTGCCTCCCACTACACCACTGTGCCTCCCACTACACCGCTGTGCCTCCCACTACACCACTGTGCCTCCCACTACACCACTGTGCCTCCCACTACACCACTGTGCCTCCCACTACACCACTGTGCCTCCCACTACACCACTGTGCCTCTCACTACACCACTGTGCCTCCCACTACACCACTGTGCCTCCCACTACACCGCTGTGCCTCCCACTACACCGCTGTGCCTCCCACTACACCGCTGTGCCTCCCACTACACTACTGTGCCTCACACTACACTACTGTGCCTCCAACTACACTACACCACTGTGCCTCCCACTACACCACTGTGCCTCCCACTACACCGCTGTGCCTCCCACTACACCACACCGCTGTGCCTCCCACTACACCACACCACTGTGCCTCCCACTACACCGCTGTGCCTCCCACTACACCGCTGTGCCTCCCACTACACCGCTGTGCCTCCCACTACACCGCTGTGCCTCCCACTACACCGCTGTGCCTCCCACTACACCGCTGTGCCTCCCACTACACTACTGTGCCTCACACTACACTACTGTGCCTCCAACTACACTACACCACTGTGCCTCCCACTACACCACTGTGCCTCCCACTACACCACTGTGCCTCCCACTACACCACTGTGCCTCCCACTACACCGCTGTGCCTCCCACTACACCACACCACTGTGCCTCCCACTACACCGCTGTGCCTCCCACTACACCGCTGTGCCTCCCACTACACCGCTGTGCCTCCCACTACACCGCTGTGCCTCCCACTACACCGCTGTGCCTCCCACTACACCGCTGTGCCTCCCACTACACCGCTGTGCCTCCCACTACACCGCTGTGCCTCACACTACACTACTGTGCCTCCAACTACACTACACCACTGTGCCTCCCACTACACCACTGTGCTTCCCACTACACCACTGTGCCTCCCACTACACCGCAGTGCCTCCCACTACACCACTGTGCCTCCCACCACACCACTGTGCCTCCCACTACACCACTGTGCCTCCCACTACACCGCTGTGCCTCCCACTACACCACTGTGCCTCCCACTACACCACTGTGCTGTGCCTCCCACTACACCACTGTGCCTCCCACTACACCGCTGTGCCTCCCACTACACCACACCACTGTGCCTCCCACTACACCGCTGTGCCTCCCACTACACCGCTGTGCCTCCCACTACACCGCTGTGCCTCCCACTACACCACTGTGCCTCCCACCACACCACTGTGCCTCCCACTACACCGCTGTGCCTCCCACTACACCGCTGTGCCTCCCACTACACTACTGTGCCTCCAACTACACCACTGTGCCTCCCACTACACCACACCACTGTGCCTCCCACTACACCGCTGTGCCTCCCACTACACCACACCACTGTGCCTCCCACTACACCACTGTGCCTCCCACTACACCGCTGTGCCTCCCACTACACCACACCACTGTGCCTCCCACTACACCACTGTGCCTCCCACTACACCGCTGTGCCTCCCACTACACCACTGTGCCTCCCACTACACCACTGTGCCTCCCACTACACCACACCACTGTGCCTCCCACTACACCACTGTGCCTCCCACTACACCACTGTGCCTCCAACTACACCGCTGTGCCTCCCACTACACCGCTGTGCCTCCCACTACACCGCTGTGCCTCCCACTACACTACTGTGCCTCACACTACACTACTGTGCCTCCAACTACACCACTGTGCTTCCCACTACACCGCTGTGCCTCCCACTACACCGCTGTGCCTCCCACTACACCGCTGTGCCTCCCACTACACCGCTGTGCCTCCCACTACACTACTGTGCCTCACACTACACTACTGTGCCTCCCACTACACCACTGTGCTTCCCACTACACCGCTGTGCCTCCCACTACACCGCTGTGCCTCCCACTACACCACTGTGCCTCCCACTACACCACTGTGCCTCCCACTACACCGCTGTGCTTCCCACTACACCACTGTGCCTCCCACTACACCGCTGTGCCTCCCACTACACCGCTGTGCCTCCCACTACACCACTGTGCCTCCCACTACACCACTGTGCCTCCCACTACACCGCTGTGCCTCCCACTACACCACTGTGCCGCCCACCACACCACTGTGCCTCCCACTACACCACTGTGCCTCCCACTACACCGCTGTGCCTCCCACTACACCGCTGTGCCTCCCACTACACCACTGTGCCTCCCACTACACCGCTGTGCCTCCCACTACACCGCTGTGCCTCCCACTACACCGCTGTGCCTCCCACTACACCGCTGTGCCTCCCACTACACCACTGTGCCTCCCATTACACCACTGTGCCTCCCACTACACCGCTGTGCCTCCCACTACACCACTGTGCCTCCCACCACACCACTGTGCCTCCCACCACACCACTGTGCCTCCCACCACACCGCTGTGCCTCCCACTACACCGCTGTGCCTCCCACTACACCGCTGTGCCTCACACTACACCGCTGTGCCTCACACTACACCGCTGTGCCTCACACTACACTACTGTGCCTCCAACTACACTACACCCCTGTGCCTCCCACTACACCCCTGTGCCTCCCACTACACCACTGTGCCTCCCACCACACCACTGTGCCTCCCACCACACCACTGTGCCTCCCACTACACCACTGTGCTTCTCACTACACCACTGTGCCTCCCACTACACCACTGTGCCTCCCACTACACCACTGTGCTTCCCACCACACCACTGTGCTTCCCACTACACCACTGTGCCTCCCACTACACCACTGTGCTTCCCACCACACCACTGTGCTTCCCACTACACCACTGTGCCTCCCACCACACCACTGTGCCTCCCACTACACCACTGTGCTTCCCACTACACCACTGTGCCTCCCACCACACCACTGTGCCTCCCACTACACCACTGTGCCTCCCACTACACCACTGTGCTTCCCACTACACCACTGTGCATCCCACCACACCACTGTGCCTCCCACTACACCGCTGTGCCTCCCACTACACCGCTGTGCCTCCCACTACACCACTGTGCCTCCCACCACACCACTGTGCCTCCCACCACACCACTGTGCCTCCCACCACACCACTGTGCTTCCCACTACACCACTGTGCCTCCCAATACACCACTGTGCCTCCCACTACACCACTGTGCCTCCCAATACACCACTGTGCCTCCCACTACACCACTGTGCCTCCCACTACACCACTGTGCCTCCCACTACACCACTGTACCTCCCACTACACCACTGTGCCTCCCACTACACCACTGTGCCTCCCACTACACCACTGTGCCTCCCACCATACCACTGTGCCTCCCACTACACCACTGTGCCTCCCACTACACCACTGTGCCTCCCACTACACCACTGTGCCTCCCACCATACCACTGTGCCTCCCACTACACCACTGTGCCTCCCACTACACCGCTGTGCCTCCCACTACACTACACCACTGTGCCTCCCACCACACCACTGTGCCTCCCACTCCACCACTGTGCCTCCCACTCCACCACTGTGCCTCCCACCATACCACTGTGCCTCCCACTACACCACTGTGCCTCCCACTACACTACTGTGCCTCCCACTACACTACACCACTGTGCCTCCCACCACACCACTGTGCCTCCAACTACACTACACCACTGTGCCTCCCACTACACACTGTGCCTCCCACTACACCGCTGTGCCTCCCACTACACCGCTGTGCCTCCCACTACACCGCTGTGCCTCCCACTACACTACTGTGCCTCACACTACACTACTGTGCCTCCAACTACACTACACCACTGTGCCTCCCACTACACCACTGTGCCTCCAACTACACTACACCCCTGTGCCTCCCACTACACCCCTGTGCCTCCCACTACACCACTGTGCCTCCCACTACACCACTGTGCCTCCCACTCCACCGCTGTGCCTCCCACTACACTACTGTGCCTCCCACTACACTACACCACTGTGCCTCCCACCACACCACTGTGCCTCCCACTCCACCACTGTGCCTCCCACCATACCACTGTGCCTCCCACTACACCACTGTGCCTCCCACTACACTACTGTGCCTCCCACTACACTACACCACTGTGCCTCCCACCACACCACTGTGCCTCCCACCATACCACTGTGCCTCCCACTACACCACTGTGCCTCCCACCACACCACTGTGCCTCCCACTCCACCACTGTGCCTCCCACCATACCACTGTGCCTCCCACTACACCACTGTGCCTCCCACCACACCACTGTGCCTCCAACTACACTACACCACTGTGCCTCCCACTACACCACTGTGCCTCCCACTACACCGCTGTGCCTCCCACTACACCGCTGTGCCTCCCACCACACCACTGTGCCTCCCACTACACCACTGTGCCTCCCACTACACCGCTGTGCCTCCCACTACACCACTGTGCCTCCCACTACACCACTGTGCCTCCCACTACACCACTGTGCCTCCCACCACACCACTGTGCCTCCCACTACACCACTGTGCCTCCCACTACACTACTGTGCCTCCCACTACACCACTGTGCCTCCCACTACACCACTGTGCCTCCCACTACACCACTGTGCCTCCCACTACACCACTGTGCCTCCCACTACACCACTGTACCTCCCACTACACCACTGTGCCTCCCACCACACCACTGTGCCTCCCACTACACCACTGTGCCTCCAACTACACTACACCACTGTGCCTCCCACTACACCACTGTGCCTCCCACTACACCACTGTGCCTCCCACTACACCACTGTACCTCCCACTACACCACTGTGCCTCCCACTACACCACTGTGCCTCCCACTACACCACTGTGCTTCCCACCACACCACTGTGCTTCCCACTACACCACTGTGCCTCCCACCACACCACTGTGCCTCCCACTACACCACTGTGCTTCCCACTACACCACTGTGCCTCCCACCACACCACTGTGCCTCCCACTACACCACTGTGCCTCCCACTACACCACTGTGCTTCCCACTACACCACTGTGCATCCCACCACACCACTGTGCCTCCCACTACACCGCTGTGCCTCCCACTACACCGCTGTGCCTCCCACTACACCACTGTGCCTCCCACCACACCACTGTGCCTCCCACCACACCACTGTGCCTCCCACCACACCACTGTGCTTCCCACTACACCACTGTGCCTCCCAATACACCACTGTGCCTCCCACTACACCACTGTGCCTCCCAATACACCACTGTGCCTCCCACTACACCACTGTGCCTCCCACTACACCACTGTGCCTCCCACTACACCACTGTACCTCCCACTACACCACTGTGCCTCCCACTACACCACTGTGCCTCCCACTACACCACTGTGCCTCCCACCATACCACTGTGCCTCCCACTACACCACTGTGCCTCCCACTACACCACTGTGCCTCCCACTACACCACTGTGCCTCCCACCATACCACTGTGCCTCCCACTACACCACTGTGCCTCCCACTACACCGCTGTGCCTCCCACTACACTACACCACTGTGCCTCCCACCACACCACTGTGCCTCCCACTCCACCACTGTGCCTCCCACCATACCACTGTGCCTCCCACTACACCACTGTGCCTCCCACTACACTACTGTGCCTCCCACTACACTACACCACTGTGCCTCCCACCACACCACTGTGCCTCCAACTACACTACACCACTGTGCCTCCCACTACACACTGTGCCTCCCACTACACCGCTGTGCCTCCCACTACACCGCTGTGCCTCCCACTACACCGCTGTGCCTCCCACTACACTACTGTGCCTCACACTACACTACTGTGCCTCCAACTACACTACACCACTGTGCCTCCCACTACACCACTGTGCCTCCAACTACACTACACCCCTGTGCCTCCCACTACACCCCTGTGCCTCCCACTACACCACTGTGCCTCCCACTACACCACTGTGCCTCCCACTCCACCGCTGTGCCTCCCACTACACTACTGTGCCTCCCACTACACTACACCACTGTGCCTCCCACCACACCACTGTGCCTCCCACTCCACCACTGTGCCTCCCACCATACCACTGTGCCTCCCACTACACCACTGTGCCTCCCACTACACTACTGTGCCTCCCACTACACTACACCACTGTGCCTCCCACCACACCACTGTGCCTCCCACCATACCACTGTGCCTCCCACTACACCACTGTGCCTCCCACCACACCACTGTGCCTCCCACTCCACCACTGTGCCTCCCACCATACCACTGTGCCTCCCACTACACCACTGTGCCTCCCACCACACCACTGTGCCTCCAACTACACTACACCACTGTGCCTCCCACTACACCACTGTGCCTCCCACTACACCGCTGTGCCTCCCACTACACCGCTGTGCCTCCCACCACACCACTGTGCCTCCCACTACACCACTGTGCCTCCCACTACACCGCTGTGCCTCCCACTACACCACTATGCCTCCCACTACACCACTGTGCCTCCCACTACACCACTGTGCCTCCCACCACACCACTGTGCCTCCCACTACACCACTGTGCCTCCCACTACACTACTGTGCCTCCCACTACACCACTGTGCCTCCCACTACACCACTGTGCCTCCCACTACACCACTGTGCCTCCCACTACACCACTGTACCTCCCACTACACCACTGTGCCTCCCACCACACCACTGTGCCTCCCACTACACCACTGTGCCTCCAACTACACTACACCACTGTGCCTCCCACTACACCACTGTGCCTCCCACTACACCACTGTGCCTCCCACTACACCACTGTACCTCCCACTACACCACTGTGCCTCCCACTACACCACTGTGCCTCCCACTACACCCCTGTGCCTCCCACTACACCACTGTGCCTCCCACTACACCACTGTGCCTCCCACCACACCACTGTGCCTCCCACTACACCACTGTGCTTCTCACTACACCACTGTGCCTCCCACTACACCACTGTGCCTCCCACTACACCACTGTGCTTCCCACCACACCACTGTGCTTCCCACTACACCACTGTGCCTCCCACCACACCACTGTGCCTCCCACTACACCACTGTGCTTCCCACTACACCACTGTGCCTCCCACCACACCACTGTGCCTCCCACTACACCACTGTGCCTCCCACTACACCACTGTGCTTCCCACTACACCACTGTGCATCCCACCACACCACTGTGCCTCCCACTACACCGCTGTGCCTCCCACTACACCGCTGTGCCTCCCACTACACCACTGTGCCTCCCACCACACCACTGTGCCTCCCACCACACCACTGTGCCTCCCACCACACCACTGTGCTTCCCACTACACCACTGTGCCTCCCAATACACCACTGTGCCTCCCACTACACCACTGTGCCTCCCAATACACCACTGTGCCTCCCACTACACCACTGTGCCTCCCACTACACCACTGTGCCTCCCACTACACCACTGTACCTCCCACTACACCACTGTGCCTCCCACTACACCACTGTGCCTCCCACCATACCACTGTGCCTCCCACTACACCACTGTGCCTCCCACTACACCACTGTGCCTCCCACTACACCACTGTGCCTCCCACCATACCACTGTGCCTCCCACTACACCACTGTGCCTCCCACTACACCGCTGTGCCTCCCACTACACTACACCACTGTGCCTCCCACCACACCACTGTGCCTCCCACTCCACCACTGTGCCTCCCACCATACCACTGTGCCTCCCACTACACCACTGTGCCTCCCACTACACTACTGTGCCTCCCACTACACTACACCACTGTGCCTCCCACCACACCACTGTGCCTCCAACTACACTACACCACTGTGCCTCCCACTACACACTGTGCCTCCCACTACACCGCTGTGCCTCCCACTACACCGCTGTGCCTCCCACTACACTACTGTGCCTCACACTACACTACTGTGCCTCCAACTACACTACACCACTGTGCCTCCCACTACACCACTGTGCCTCCAACTACACTACACCCCTGTGCCTCCCACTACACCCCTGTGCCTCCCACTACACCACTGTGCCTCCCACTACACCACTGTGCCTCCCACTCCACCGCTGTGCCTCCCACTACACTACTGTGCCTCCCACTACACTACACCACTGTGCCTCCCACCACACCACTGTGCCTCCCACTCCACCACTGTGCCTCCCACCATACCACTGTGCCTCCCACTACACCACTGTGCCTCCCACTACACTACTGTGCCTCCCACTACACTACACCACTGTGCCTCCCACCACACCACTGTGCCTCCCACCATACCACTGTGCCTCCCACTACACCACTGTGCCTCCCACCACACCACTGTGCCTCCCACTCCACCACTGTGCCTCCCACCATACCACTGTGCCTCCCACTACACCACTGTGCCTCCCACCACACCACTGTGCCTCCAACTACACTACACCACTGTGCCTCCCACTACACCACTGTGCCTCCCACTACACCGCTGTGCCTCCCACTACACCGCTGTGCCTCCCACCACACCACTGTGCCTCCCACTACACCACTGTGCCTCCCACTACACCGCTGTGCCTCCCACTACACCACTGTGCCTCCCACTACACCACTGTGCCTCCCACTACACCACTGTGCCTCCCACCACACCACTGTGCCTCCCACTACACCACTGTGCCTCCCACTACACTACTGTGCCTCCCACTACACCACTGTGCCTCCCACTACACCACTGTGCCTCCCACTACACCACTGTGCCTCCCACTACACCACTGTACCTCCCACTACACCACTGTGCCTCCCACCACACCACTGTGCCTCCCACTACACCACTGTGCCTCCAACTACACTACACCACTGTGCCTCCCACTACACCACTGTGCCTCCCACTACACCACTGTACCTCCCACTACACCACTGTGCCTCCCACTACACCACTGTGCCTCCCACTACACTACTGTGCCTCCCACTACACTACACCACTGTGCCTCCCACCACACCACTGTGCCTCCAACTACACAACACCACTGTGCCTCCCACCATACCACTGTGCCTCCAACTACACTACACCACTGTGCCTCCCACTACACCACTGTGCCTCCCACTACACCGCTGTGCCTCCCACTACACCGCTGTGCCTCCCACTACACCACTGTGCCTCCCACTACACCACTGTGCCTCCCACCATACCACTGTGCCTCCCACTACACCACTGTGCCTCCCACTACACCACTGTGCCTCCCACTACACCACTGTGCCTCCCACCATACCACTGTGCCTCCCACTACACCACTGTGCCTCCCACTACACCGCTGTGCCTCCCACTACACTACACCACTGTGCCTCCCACCACACCACTGTGCCTCCCACTCCACCACTGTGCCTCCCACCATACCACTGTGCCTCCCACTACACCACTGTGCCTCCCACTACACTACTGTGCCTCCCACTACACTACACCACTGTGCCTCCCACCACACCACTGTGCCTCCCAACATACCACTGTGCCTCACACTACACCACTGTGCCTCTCACTACACCACTGTGCCTCCTACTACACCACTGTGCCTCCCACTACACCACTGTGCCTCCCACTACACTACACCACTGTGCCTCTCACCACACCACTGTGCCTCCCACTCCACCACTGTGCCTCCCACCATACCACTGTGCCTCCCACTACACCACTGTGCCTCCCACTACACTACTGTGCCTCCCACTACACTACACCACTGTGCCTCCAACTACACTACACCACTGTGCCTCCCACCATACCACTGTGCCTCCAACTACACTACACCACTGTGCCTCCCACTACACACTGTGCCTCCCACTACACCGCTGTGCCTCCCACTACACCGCTGTGCCTCCCACTACACCGCTGTGCCTCCCACTACACTACTGTGCCTCACACTACACTACTGTGCCTCCAACTACACTACACCACTGTGCCTCCCACTACACCACTGTGCCTCCAACTACACTACACCCCTGTGCCTCCCACTACACCCCTGTGCCTCCCACTACACCCCTGTGCCTCCCACTACACCACTGTGCCTCCCACTACACCACTGTGCCTCCCACTACACCACTGTGCCTCCCACTACACCACTGTGCCTCCCACTCCACCGCTGTGCCTCCCACTACACTACTGTGCCTCCCACTACACTACACCACTGTGCCTCCCACCACACCACTGTGCCTCCCACTCCACCACTGTGCCTCCCACCATACCACTGTGCCTCCCACTACACCACTGTGCCTCCCACTACACTACTGTGCCTCCCACTACACTACACCACTGTGCCTCCCACCACACCACTGTGCCTCCCACTCCACCACTGTGCCTCCCACCATACCACTGTGCCTCCCACTACACCACTGTGCCTCCCACTACACTACTGTGCCTCCCACTACACTACACCACTGTGCCTCCCACCACACCACTGTGCCTCCAACTACACTACACCACTGTGCCTCCCACCATACCACTGTGCCTCCAACTACACTACACCACTGTGCGTCCCACTACACCACTGTGCCTCCCACTACACCGCTGTGCCTCCCACTACACCGCTGTGCCTCCCACTACACCACTGTGCCTCCCACTACGCCACTGTGCCTCCCACCATACCACTGTGCCTCCCACTACACCACTGTGCCTCCCACTACACCGCTGTGCCTCCCACTACACCGCTGTGCCTCCCACTCCACCGCTGTGCCTCCCACTACACTACTGTGCCTCCCACTACACTACACCACTGTGCCTCCCACCACACCACTGTGCCTCCCACTCCACCACTGTGCCTCCCACCATACCACTGTGCCTCCCACTACACCACTGTGCCTCCCACTATACTACTGTGCCTCCCACTACACTACACCACTGTGCCTCCCACCACACCACTGTGCCTCCCACCATACCACTGTGCCTCCCACTACACCACTGTGCCTCCCACTACACTACTGTGCCTCCCACTACACTACACCACTGTGCCTCCCACCACACCACTGTGCCTCCCACTCCACCACTGTGCCTCCCACCATACCACTGTGCCTCCCACTACACCACTGTGCCTCCCACTACACTACTGTGCCTCCCACTACACTACACCACTGTGCCTCCCACCACACCACTGTGCCTCCAACTACACTACACCACTGTGCCTCCCACTACACCGCTGTGCCTCCCACTACACCGCTGTGCCTCCCACTACACCGCTGTGCCTCCCACCACACCACTGTGCCTCCCACTACACCACTGTGCCTCCCACTACACCACTGTGCCTCCCACTACACCACTGTGCCTCCCACCACACCACTGTGCCTCCCACTACACCACTGTGCCTCCAACTACACTACTGTGCCTCCCACTACACCACTGTGCCTCTCACCACACCACTGTGCCTCCCACTACACTACTGTGCCTCCCACTACACCACTGTGCCTCCCACTACACCACTGTGCCTCCCACTACACCACTGTGCCTCCCACTACACCACTGTACCTCCCACTACACCACTGTGCCTCCCACTACACCACTGTGCCTCCCACTACACCACTGTGCCTCCCACCACACCACTGTGCCTCCCACTACACCACTGTGCCTCCCACTACACCACTGTGCCTCCAACTACACTACACCACTGTGCCTCCCACTACACCACTGTGCCTCCCACTACACCACTGTGCCTCCCACCACACCACTGTGCCTCCCACCACACCACTGTGCCTCCCACTACACCACTGTGCCTCCAACTACACTACACTACTGTGCCTCCCACTACACCACTGTGCCTCCCACTACACCACTGTGCCTCCCACTACACCGCTGTGCCTCCCACTACACCACTGTGCCTCCCACTACACCACTGTGCCTCCCACTACACCACTGTGCCTCCCACCATACCACTGTGCCTCCCACTACACCACTGTGCCTCCCACTACACCACTGTGCCTCCCACCATACCACTGTGCCTCCCACTACACCACTGTGCCTCCCACTACACCGCTGTGCCTCCCACTACACCGCTGTGCCTCCCACTACACTACTGTGCCTCCCACTACACTACACCACTGTGCCTCCCACCACACCACTGTGCCTCCCACTCCACCACTGTGCCTCCCACTACACTACTGTGCCTCCCACTACAATACACCACTGTGCCTCCCACCACACCACTGTGCCTCCCACCATACCACTGTGCCTCCCACTACACCACTGTGCCTCCCACTACACTACTGTGCCTCCCACTACACTACACCACTGTGCCTCCCACCACACCACTGTGCCTCCCACCATACCACTGTGCCTCCCACTACACCACTGTGCCTCCCACTACACTACACCACTGTGCCTCCCACTCCACCACTGTGCCTCCCACTACACTACTGTGCCTCCCACTACACTACACCACTGTGCCTCCCACCATACCACTGTGCCTCCCACTACACCACTGTGCCTCCCACTACACCACTGTGCCTCCCACTACACTACTGTGCCTCCCACTACACTACACCACTGTGCCTCCCACCACACCACTGTGCCTCCCACTACACCACTGTGCCTCCCACCATACCACTGTGCCTCCAACTACACTACACCACTGTGCCTCCCACTAAACCACTGTGCCTCCCACTACACCGCTGTGCCTCCCACCACACCACTGTGCCTCCCACTACACCACTGTGCCTCCCACTACACCACTGTGCCTCCCACTACACCGCTGTGCCTCCCACTACACCGCTGTGCCTCCCACTACACCACTGTGCCTCCCACTACACTACTGTGCCTCCCACTACACCACTGTGCCTCCCACTACACTACACCACTGTGCCTCCCACCACACCACTGTGCCTCCCACTACACCACTGTGCCTCCCACTACACCACTGTGCCTCCCACTACACTACACCACTGTGCCTCCCACTACACCACTGTGCCTCCCACTACACCGCTGTGCCTCCCACTACACCACTGTGCCTCCCACTACACCACTGTGCCTCCCACTACACCACTGTGCCTCCCACTACACCACTGTGCCTCCCACTACACCACTGTACCTCCCACTACACCGCTGTGCCTCCCACTACACCACTGTACCTCCCACTACACCGCTGTGCCTCCCACTACACCACTGTGCCTCCCACTATGCTACTGTGCCTCCCACCACACCGCTGTGCCTCCCACTACATCACTGTACCTCCCACTACACTGCTGTGCCTCCCACTACACCACTGTGCCTCCCACTACACCACTGTGCCTCCCACTACACCACTGTGCCTCCCACTACACCACTGTGCCTCCCACTACACTACTGTGCCTCCCACTACACTACACCACTGTGCCTCCCACTACACCGCTGTGCCTCCCACTACACCGCTGTGCCTCCCACTACACCACTGTGCCTCCCACTACACCACTGTGCCTCCCACTACACCACTGTGCCTCCAACTACACTACACCACTGTGCCTCCCACTACACCACTGTGCCTCCCACTACACCACTGTGCCTCCCACTACACCACTGTGCCTCCCACTACACTACACCACTGTGCCTCCCACCACACCACTGTGCCTCCCACTACACCACTGTGCCTCCCACCACACCACTGTGCCTCCCACTACACCACTGTGCCTCCCACTACACCACTGTGCCTCCCACTACACTACTGTGCCTCCCACTACACTACACCACTGTGCCTCCCACCACACCACTGTGCCTCCAACTACACTACACCACTGTGCCTCCCACTACACCACTGTGCCTCCCACTACACCGCTGTGCCTCCCACCACACCGCTGTGCCTCCCACTACACCACTGTGCCTCCCACTACACCACTGTGCCTCCCACTACACCGCTGTGCCTCCCACTACACCGCTGTGCCTCCCACTACACCGCTGTGCCTCCCACTACACTACTGTGCCTCCCACTACACCATTGTGCCTCCCACTACACCGCTGTGCCTCCCACTACACCACTGTGCCTCCCACTACACCACTGTGCCTCCCACTACACCACTGTGCCTCTCACTACACCACTGTGCCTCCCACCATACCACTGTGCCTCCCACCATACCACTGTGCCTCCCACCATACCACTGTGCCTCCCACTACACCACTGTGCCTCCCACCATACCACTGTGCCTCCCACCATACCACTGTGCCTCCCACCATACCACTGTGCCTCCCACTACACCTCTGTGCCTCCCACTACACCACTGTGCTTCCCACTACACCACTGTGCCTCCCACTACACCACTGTGCCTCCCACTACACCACTGTGCCTCCCACCATATCACTGTGCCTCCCACCACACCACTGTGCCTCCCACTACACCACTGTGCCTCCCACTACACCGCTGTGCCTCCCACTACACCGCTGTGCCTCCCACTACACCGCTGTGCCTCCCACTACACCACTGTGCCTCCCACTACACCACTGTGCCTCCCACCACACCACTGTGCCTCCCACCATACCACTGTGCCTCCCACCACACCACTGTGCCTCCCACCATACCACTGTGCCTCCCACTACACCACTGTGCCTCCCACTACACCACTGTGCCTCCCACTCCACAGCTGTGCCTCCCACTCCACCACTGTGCCTCCCACTACACCACTGTGCCTCCCACCACACCACTGTGCCTCCCACTACACCACTGTGCCTCCCACTACACCACTGTGCCTCCAACTACACTACACCACTGTGCCTCCCACTACACCACTGTGCCTCCCACCACACCACTGTGCCTCCCACTACACCACTGTGCCTCCCACTACACTACACCACTGTGCCTCTCACCACACCACTGTTCCGCCCACTACACCACTGTGCCTCCCACTACACCACTGTGCCTCCAACTACACTACACCCCTGTGCCTCCCACTACACCACTGTGCCTCCAACTACACCACTGTGCCTCCCACTACACCACTGTGCCTCCCACTACACCACTGTGCCTCCAACTACACCACTGTGCCTCCAACTACACCACTGTGCCTCCCACTACACCACTGTGCCTCTCACCACACCACTGTGCCGCCCACTACACCACTGTGCCTCCCACTACACCACTGTGCCTCCAACTACACCACTGTGCCTCCCACTACACCACTGTGCCTCCCACTACACCACTGTGCCTCCAACTACACTACACCACTGTGCCCCTCACTACACCACTGTGCCTCCCACTACACCACTGTGCCTCCCACTCCACCACTGTGCCTCCAACTACACCACTGTGCCTCCCACTACACCACTGTGCCTCCAACTACACCACTGTGCCTCCCACTACACCACTGTGCCTCCCACTACACCACTGTGCCTCCAACTACACTACACCACTGTGCCTCTCACTACACCACTGTGCCTCCCACTACACCACTGTGCCTCCCACTACACCACTGTGCCTCCAACTACACTACACCACTGTGCCTCTCACTACACCACTGTGCCTCCCACTACACCACTGTGCCTCCCACTACACCACTGTGCCTCCCACTACACCACTGTGCCGCCCACTCCACCACTGTGCCTCCCACTACACCACTGTGCCGCCCACTCCACCACTGTGCCTCCCACTACACCACTGTGCCTCCCACTACACCACTGTGCCTCCAACTACACTACACCACTGTGCCTCTCACCACACCACTGTGCCTCCCACTACACCACTGTGCCTCCAACTACACTACACCACTGTGCCTCTCACCACACCACTGTGCCCCCCACTACACCACTGTGCCTCCAACTACACTACACCACTGTGCCTCTCACCACACCACTGTGCCTCCCACTACACCACTGTGCCTCCAACTACACCACTGTGCTTCCCACTACACCACTGTGCCGCCCACTCCACCACTGTGCCTCCCACTACACTACTGTGCCTCCCACTACACCACTGTGCCTCCCACTACACCACTGTGCCTCTCACCACACCACTGTGCCTACAACTACACTACACCACTGTGCCTCTCACTACACCACTGTGCCTCCCACTACACCACTGTGCCTCCCACTACACCACTGTGCCGCCCACTCCACCACTGTGCCTCCCACTACACTACTGTGCCTCCCACTACACCACTGTGCCTCCCACTACACCACTGTGCCTCCCACTACACCACTGTGCCTCCCACTACACCACTGTGCCTCCCACTACACCACTGTGCCTACAACTACACTACACCACTATGCCTCTCACTACACCACTGTGCCTCCCACTACACCACTGTGCCTCCCACTACACCGCTGTGCCTCCCACTACACCACTGTGCCTCCCACCATACCACTGTGCCTCCCACTACACCACTGTGCCTCCCACTACACCACTGTGCCTCCCGCTCCACAGCTGTGCCTCCCACTACACCACTGTACCTCCCACCACACCACTGTTCCGCCCACTACACCACTGTGTCTCCCACTACACCACTGTGCCTCCAACTACACTACACCCCTGTGCCTCCCACTACACCACTGTGCCTCCAACTACACCACTGTGCCTCCCACTACACCACTGTGCCTCCCACTACACCACTGTGCCTCCAACTACACCACTGTGCCTCCAACTACACCACTGTGCCTCCAACTACACCACTGTGCCTCCCACTACACCACTGTGCCTCTCACCACACCACTGTGCCGCCCACTACACCACTGTGCCTCCCACTACACCACTGTGCCTCCAACTACACCACTGTGCCTCCCACTACACCACTGTGCATCCCACTACACCACTGTGCCTCCAACTACACTACACCACTGTGCCTCTCACTACACCACTGTGCCTCCCACTACACCACTGTGCCTCCCACTACACCACTGTGCCTCCAACTACACCACTGTGCCTCCCACTACACCACTGTGCCTCCAACTACACCACTGTGCCTCCCACTACACCACTGTGCCTCCAACTAAACTACACCACTGTGCCTCTCACTACACCACTGTGCCTCCCACTACACCACTGTGCCTCCCACTACACCACTGTGCCTCCCACTACACCACTGTGCCTCCAACTACACTACACCACTGTGCCTCTCACTACACCACTGTGCCTCCCACTACACCACTGTGCCTCCCACTACACCACTGTGCCTCCCACTACACCACTGTGCCGCCCACTCCACCACTGTGCCGCCCACTCCACCACTGTGCCTCCCACTACACCACTGTGCCTCCCACTACACCACTGTGCCTCCAACTACACTACACCACTGTGCCTCTCACCACACCACTGTGCCTCCCACTACACCACTGTGCCTCCAACTACACTACACCACTGTGCCTCTCACCACACCACTGTGCCTCCGACTACACCACTGTGCCTCCAACTACACTACACCACTGTGCCTCTCACCACACCACTGTGCCTCCCACTACACCACTGTGCCTCCAACTACACCACTGTGCTTCCCACTACACCACTGTGCCGCCCACTCCACCACTGTGCCTCCCACTACACTACTGTGCCTCCCACTACACCACTGTGCCTCCCACTACACCACTGTGCCTCTCACCACACCACTGTGCCTACAACTACACTACACCACTGTGCCTCTCACTACACCACTGTGCCTCCCACTACACCACTGTGCCTCCCACTACACCACTGTGCCGCCCACTCCACCACTGTGCCTCCCACTACACTACTGTGCCTCCCACTACACCACTGTGCCTCCCACTACACCACTGTGCCTCCCACTACACCACTGTGCCTCCCACTACACCACTGTGCCGCCCACTCCACCAATGTGCCTCCCACTACACTACTGTGCCTCCCACTACACCACTGTGCCACCCACTACACCACTGTGCCTCCCACTACACCACTGTGCCTCCCACTACACCACTGTGCCTCCCACTACACCACTGTGCCTCCAACTACACTACACCACTGTGCCTCTCACTACACCACTGTGCCTCTCACTACACCACTGTGCCTCCCACTACACCACTGTGCCTCCCACTACACCACTGTGCCTCCCACTACACCACTGTGCCTCCCACTACACCACTGTGCGGCCCACTCCACCACTGTGCCGCCCACTCCACCACTGTGCCTCCCACTACACCACTCTGCCTCCCACTACACCACTGTGCCTCCAACTACACTACACCACTGTGCCTCCCAAAACACCACTGTGCCGCCCACTCCACCACTGTGCCGCCCACTACACCACTGTGCCTCCAACTACACTACACCACTGTGCCTCCCACTCCACCACTGTGCCTCCCACTACACCACTGTGCCTCCAACTACACTACACCACTGTGCCTCCCACTCCACCACTGTGCCGCCCACTACACCACTGTGCCTCCCACTATACCACTGTGCCTCCCACTACACCACTGTGCCTCCAACTACACCACTGTGCCGCCCACTCCACCACTGTGCCGCCCACTACACCACTGTGCCTCCCACTATACCACTGTGCCTCCCACTATACCACTGTGCCTCCCACTACACCACTGTGCCTCCCACTACACCACTGTGCCTCCCACTACACAACTGTGCCTCCAACTACACTACACCACTGTGCCTCCCACTACACCACTGTGCCTCCCACTACACTACACCACTGTGCCTCTCACCACACCACTGTGCCTCCCACTACACCACTGTGCCTCCAACTACACTACACCACTGTGCCTCTCACCACACCACTGTGCCTCCCACTACACCACTGTGCCTCCCACTACACCACTGTGCCTCTCACCACACCACTGTGCCTCCCACTACACCACTGTGCCTCCCACTACACCACTGTGCCTCCCACTACACAGCTGTGCCTCCCACTACACCACTGTGCCTCCCACTACACCGCTGTGCCTCCCACTACACCACTGTGCCTCCCACTACACCACTGTGCCTCCCACTACACCACTATGCCTCCCACTACACCACTATGCCTCCCACTCCACAGCTGTGCCTCCCACTACACCACTGTGCCTCCCACTACACCACTGTGCCTCCCACTACACCACTGTGCCTCCCACCACACCACTGTGCCTCCCACTGCACCGCTGTGCCTCCCACTGCACCGCTGTGCCTCCCACTCCACCACTGTGCCTCTCACCACACCACTGTGCCACCCACTACACCACTGTGCCTCCAACTACACTACACCACTGTGCCTCCCACTCCACCACTGTGCCTCCCACTACACCACTGTGCCTCCCACTACACCACTGTGCCTCCAACTACACTACACCACTGTGCCTCCCACTACACCACTGTGCCTCCCACTACACCACTGTGCCTCCAACTACACTACACCCCTGTGCCTCCCACTACACCACTGTGCCTCCAACTACACTACACCACTGTGCCTCTCACCACACCACTGTGCCTCCCACTACACCACTGTGCCTCCCACTACACCACTGTGCCTCCCACTACACCACTGTGCCTCCCACTACACAGCTGTGCCTCCCACTACACCACTGTGCCTCCCACTACACCACTGTGCCTCCCACTACGCCTCCCACTCCACCACTGTGCCTCCCACTCCACCACTGTGCCTCCCACTACACCACTATGCCTCCCACTCCACAGCTGTGCCTCCCACTACACCACTGTGCCTCTCACCACACCACTGTGCCTTCAACTACACCACTGTGCCTCCCACTACACCACTGTGCCTCCCACTCCACAGCTGTGCCTCCCACTACACCACTGTGCCTCCCACTGCACCGCTGTGCCTCCCACTCCACCACTGTGCCTCCCACTCCACCACTGTGCCTCTCACCACACCACTGTGCCTCCCACTACACCACTGTGCCTCCCACTACACCACTGTGCCGCCCACTACACTACACCACTGTGCCTCCCACTACACCACTGTGCCTCCCACTCCACCACTGTGCCTCCCACTACACCACTGTGCCTCCCACTACACCACTGTGCCTCCCACTACACCACTGTGCTTCCCACTACACCACTGTGCCTCCCACTACACCACTGTGCCTCCCACCACACCACTGTGCCTCCCACTCCACCACTGTGCCTCCAACTACACTACACCACTGTGCCTCCCACTACACCACTGTGCTTCCCACTACACCACTGTGCCTCCCACTCCACCACTGTGCCTCCCACTCCACCACTGTGCCTCCCACTCCACCACTGTGCCTCCCACTGCACCGCTGTGCCTCCCACTACACCACTGTGCCTCCCACTACACCACTGTGCCTCCCACTACACCGCTGTACCTCCCACTACACTACGGTGCCTCCCACTACACCACTGTGCCTCCAACTACACTACACCCCTGTGCCTCCCACTACACCACTGTGCCTCCCACTACACCACTGTGCCTCCCACCATACCACTGTGCCTCCCACTACACCACTGTGCCTCCCACTACACCACTGTACCTCCCACTACACCACTGTACCTCCCACTACACCACTGTGCCTCCAACTACACTACACCACTGTGCCTCCCACTACACCACTGTGCCTCCAACTACACTACACCCCTGTGCCTCCCACTACACCACTGTGCCTCCCACTACACCACTGTGCCTCCAACTACACTACACCCCTGTGCCTCCCACTACACCACTGTGCCTCCCACTACACCACTGTGCCTCCCACTACACCACTGTGCCTCCAACTACACCACTGTGCCTCCCACTACACCGCTGTGCCTCCAACTACACTACACCCCTGTGCCTCCCACTACACCACTGTGCCTCCCACTACACCACTGTACCTCCCACTACACTACTGTGCCTCCCACTACACTTCTGTGCCTCCCACTACACTACTGTGCCTCCAACTACACCACTGTACCTCCCACTACACTACTGTGCCTCCCACTACACCACTGTGCCTCCCACTACACCACTGTGCCTCCCACTACACTACTGTGCCTCTCACTACACCACTGTGCCTCCCACTACACTACTGTGCCTTCCACTACACCACTGTGCCTCCCACTACACCACTGTGCCTCCCACTACACCACTGTACCTCCCACTACACCACTGTGCCTCCCACTACACTACTGTGCCTCCCACTACACTACTGTGCCTCCCACTACACTACTGTACCTCCCACTACACCACTGTGCCTCCCACTACACCACTGTGCCTCCCACTACACCACTGTGCCTCCCACTACACCACTGTACCTCCCACTACACTACGGTGCCTCCCACTACACCACTGTGCCTCCAACTACACTACACCCCTGTGCCTCCCACTACACCACTGTGCCTCCCACTACACCACTGTGCCTCCCACCATACCACTGTGCCTCCAACTACACTACACCACTGTGCCTCCCACTACACCACTGTGCCTCCCACTACACCACTGTACCTCCCACTACACCACTGTGCCTCCAACTACACTACACCACTGTACCTCCCACTACACCACTGTGCCTCCCACTACACCACTGTGCCTCCCACTACACCACTGTACCTCCCACTACACCACTGTACCTCCCACTACACCACTGTGCCTCCAACTACACTACACCACTGTGCCTCCCACTACACCACTGTGCCTCCAACTACACTACACCCCTGTGCCTCCCACTACACCCCTGTGCCTCCCACTACACCACTGTGCCTCCCACTACACCACTGTGCCTCCAACTACACTACACCCCTGTGCCTCCCACTACACCACTGTGCCTCCCACTACACCACTGTGCCTCCAACTACACTACACCACTGTGCCTCCCACTACACCACTGTGCCTCCCACTACACCACTGTGCCTCCCACTACACCACTGTGCCTCTCACTACACCACTGTGCCTCCCACTACACCACTGTGCCTCCCACCACACCACTGTGCCTCCCACTACACCACTGTGCCTCTCACTACACCACTGTGCCTCCTACTACACCACTGTGCCTCCCACTACACCACTGTGCCTCCCACTACACTACTGTGCCTCTCACTACACTACTGTGC
Source organism: Rana muscosa (assembly GCA_029206835.1). Classification (NCBI taxonomy): domain Eukaryota; kingdom Metazoa; phylum Chordata; class Amphibia; order Anura; family Ranidae; genus Rana; species Rana muscosa. Next base: position 500,597,580 of record CM055127.1, read on the forward strand.
CTCTCACTACACCACTGTGCCTCCAACTACACTACACCCCTGTGCCTCCCACTACACCACTGTGCCTCCCACTACATCACTGTGCCTCCCACCATACCACTGTGCCTCCCACTACACCACTGTGCCTCCCACTACACCACTGTGCCTCCCACTACACCACTGTACCTCCCACTACACTACTGTGCCTCCCACTACACCACTGTGCCTCCCACTACACCGCTGTGCCTCCAACTACACTACACCCCTGTGCCTCCCACTACACCACTGTGCCTCCCACTACACTACACCACTGTGCCTCCCACTACACCACTGTGCCTCTCACTACACCACTGTGCCTCCCACTACACCACTGTGCCTCCCACTACACCACTGTGCCTCCCACCATACCACTGTGCCTCCCACTACACCACTGTGCCTCCCACTACACCACTGTGCCTCCAACTACACTACACCCCTGTGCCTCCCACTACACCACTGTGCCTCCCACTACACCACTGTGCCTCCCACCATACCACTGTGCCTCCCACTACACCACTGTGCCTCCCACTACACCACTGTGCCTCTCACTACACCACTGTGCCTCTCACTACACCACTGTGCCTCCCACCATACCACTGTGCCTCCCACCATACCACTGTGCCTCCCACTACACCACTGTGCCTCCCACTACACCACTGTGCCTCTCACTACACCACTGTGCCTCTCACTACACCACTGTGCCTCCCACCATAGCACTGTGCCTCCCACTACACCACTGTGCCTCCCACTACACCACTGTGCCTCTCACTACACCACTGTGCCTCCCACTACACCACTGTGCCTCTCACTACACCACTGTGCCTCCCACCATACCACTGTGCCTCCCACTACACCACTGTGCCTCCCACTACACCACTGTGCCTCTCACTACACCACTGTGCCTCTCACTACACCACTGTGCCTCCCACTACACCACTGTGCCTCCCACCATACCACTGTGCCTCCCACCATACCACTGTGCCTCCCACTACACCACTGTGCCTCCCACTACACCACTGTGCCTCTCACTACACCACTGTGCCTCTCACTACACCACTGTGCCTCCCACCACACCACTGTGCCTCCCACTACACTACTGTGCCTACCACTACACTACTGTGCCTCCCACTACACTACTGTGCCTCCCACTACACTACTGTGCCTCCCACTACACTACTGTGCCTACCACTACACTACTGTGCCTCCCACTACACCACTGTGCCTCCCACTACACTACTGTGCCTCCCACTACACTACTGTGCCTCCCACTACACCACTGTGCCTCCCACTACACCACTGTGCCTCCCACTACACTACTGTGCCCCCCACTACACCACTGTGCCTACCACTACACCACTGTGCCTCCCACTACACCACTGTGCCTCCCACTACACTACTGTGCCCCCCACTACACCACTGTGCCTACCACTACACCACTGTGCCTCCCACTACACCACTGTGCCTCCCACTACAACACTGTGCCTACCACTACACTACTGTGCCGCCCACTACACCACTGTGCCTCCCACTACACCACTGTGCCTACCACTACACTACTGTGCCTCCCACTACACTACTGTGCCTCCCACTACACCACTGTGCTGCCCACTCCACCACTGTGCCGCCCACTCCAACACTGTGCTTCCCAATACACCACTGTGCCTCCCACTACACCACTGTGCCTACCACTACACTACTGTGCCTCCAACTACACCACTGTGCCTCTCACTACACCACTGTGCCTCCCACTACACCACTGTGCCTCTCACTACACCACTGTGCCTCTCACTACACCACTGTGCCTCCCACTACACCACTGTGCCTCCCACCATACCACTGTGCCTCCCACCATACCACTGTGCCTCCCACTACACCACTGTGCCTCCCACTACACCACTGTGCCTCTCACTACACCACTGTGCCTCTCACTACACCACTGTGCCTCCCACCACACCACTGTGCCTCCCACTACACTACTGTGCCTACCACTACACTACTGTGCCTCCCACTACACTACTGTGCCTCCCACTACACTACTGTGCCTCCCACTACACTACTGTGCCTACCACTACACTACTGTGCCTCCCACTACACCACTGTGCCTCCCACTACACTACTGTGCCTCCCACTACACTACTGTGCCTCCCACTACACCACTGTGCCTCCCACTACACCACTGTGCCTCCCACTACACTACTGTGCCCCCCACTACACCACTGTGCCTACCACTACACCACTGTGCCTCCCACTACACCACTGTGCCTCCCACTACACCACTGTGCCCCCCACTACACCACTGTGCCTACCACTACACCACTGTGCCTCCCACTACACCACTGTGCCTCCCACTACAACACTGTGCCTACCACTACACTACTGTGCCGCCCACTACACCACTGTGCCTCCCACTACACCACTGTGCCTCCCACTACACTACTGTTCCTCCCACTACACCACTGTGCCTCCCACTACACCACTGTGCCTCCCACTACACCACTGTGCCTCCCACTACACCACTGTACCTCCCACTACACCACTGTACCTCCCACTACACCACTGTGCCTCCCACTACACCACTGTGCTGCCCACTCCACCACTGTGCCGCCCACTCCAACACTGTGCTTCCAAATACACCACTGTGCCTCCCACTACACCACTGTGCCTACCACTACACTACTGTGCCTCCAACTACACCACTGTGCCTCTCACTACACCACTGTGCCTCCCACTACACCACTGTGCCTCCCACTACACCACTGTGCCGTTCACTACACCACTGTGCCTCCCACTCCACCACTGTGCCGCCCACTCCAACACTGTGCTTCCCACTACACCACTGTGCCTCCCACTACACCACTGTGCCTACCACTACACTACTGTGCCTCCAACTACACCACTGTGCCTCCCACTACACCGCTGTGCCTCCCACTACACCACTGTGCCTCCCACTACACCACTGTGCCTCCCACTACACTACACCACTGTGCCTCCCACTACACCGCTGTGCCTCCCACTACACCACTGTGCCTCCCACTACACCACTGTGCCTCCCACTACACTACACCACTGTGCCTCCCACTACACCACTGTGCCGCCCACTACACCACTGTGCCGCCCACTCCACCACTGTGCCGCCCACTCCACCACTGTGCCTCCCACTCCAACACTGTGCTTCCCACTACACCACTGTGCCTCCCACCACACCGCTGTGCCTCCCACTACACCACTGTGTCTCCCACTACACCGCTGTGCCTCCCACTACACCGCTGTGCCTCCCACTACACCACTGTGCCCCCCACTACACCACTGTGCCCCCCACTACACCACTGTGCCTACCACTACACCACTGTGCCTCCCACTACACCACACCACTGTGCCTCCCACTACACCACTGTGCCTCCCACTCCACAGCTGTGCCTCCCACTACACCACTGTGCCTCCCACTGCACCGCTGTGCCTCCCACTCCACCACTGTGCCTCCCACTCCACCACTGTGCCTCTCACCACACCACTGTGCCTCCCACTACACCACTGTGCCTCCCACTACACCACTGTGCCTCCCACTACACCACTGTGCCGCCCACCACACCACTGTGCCGCCCACTACACTACACCACTGTGCCTCCCACTACACCACTGTGCCTCCCACTCCACCACTGTGCCTCTCACTACACCACTGTGCCTCCCACTACACCACTGTGCCTCCCACTACACCACTGTGCTTCCCACTACACCACTGTGCCTCCCACTACACCACTGTGCCTCCCACCACACCACTGTGCCTCCCACTCCACCACTGTGCCTCCAACTACACTACACCACTGTGCCTCCCACTACACCACTGTGCTTCCCACTACACCACTGTGCCTCCCACTCCACCACTGTGCCTCCCACTCCACCACTGTGCCTCCCACTCCACCGCTGTGCCTCCCACTGCACCGCTGTGCCTCCCACTACACCACTGTGCCTCCCACTACACCACTGTGCCTCCCACTACACCACTATGCCTCCCACTACACCGCTGTGCCTCCCACTACACCGCTGTGTCTCTCACCACACCACTGTGCCTCCCACTACACCACTGTGCCTCCCACTACACTACTGTGCCTCCCACTACACCCCTGTGCCTCCCACTACACCACTGTGCCTCCCACTGCACCGCTGAGCCTCCCACTACACTACTGTGCCTCCCACTACACCACTGTGCCTCCCACTACACCGTTGTGCCTCCCACTACACCACTGTGCCTCCCACTACACCACTGTGCCTCCCACTACACTGCTGTGCCTCCCACTACATCACTGTACCTCCCACCACACCACTGTGCCTCCCACTACACTACTGTGCCTCCAACTACACTACACCACTGTGCCTCCCACTACACCACTGTGCCTCCAACTACACTACACCCCTGTGCCTCCCACTACACCACTGTGCCTCCAACTACACTACACCACTGTGCCTCCCACTACACCACTGTACCTCCCACTACACCACTGTACCTCCCACTACACCACTGTGCCTCCCACTACACCACTGTGCCTCCCACTACACCACTGTGCCTCCCACTACACTACTGTGCCTCCCACTACACTACTGTGCCTCCCACTACACCACTGTACCTCCCACCACACCACTGTGCCTCCCACTACACTACTGTGCCTCCAACTACACTACACCACTGTGCCTCCCACTACACCACTGTGCCTCCAACTACACTACACCCCTGTGCCTCCCACTACACCACTGTGCCTCCAACTACACTACACCACTGTGCCTCCCACTACACCACTGTGCCTCCCACTACACCACTGTGCCTCCCACCACACCACTGTGCCTCCCACTACACCACTGTGCCTCTCACTACACCACTGTGCCTCCCACTACACCACTGTGCCTCCCACTACACCACTGTGCCTCCCACCCACCATACCACTGTGCCTCCCACTACACCACTGTGCCTCCCACTACACCACTGTGCCTCCCACTACACCACTGTGCCTCCCACTACACCACTGTGCCTCCCACTACACTACTGTGCCTCTCACTACACTACTGTGCCTCTCACTACACCACTGTACCTCCCACTACACCACTGTGCCTCCCACTACACTACTGTGCCTCCCACTACACCACTGTGCCTCCCACTACACCACTGTGCCTCCCACTACACTACTGTGCCTCCCACTACACTACTGTACCTCCCACTACACCACTGTGCCTCCCACTACACCACTGTGCCTCCCACTACACCACTGTACCTCCCACTACACTACGGTGCCTCCCACTACACCACTGTGCCTCCAACTACACTACACCCCTGTGCCTCCCACTACACCACTGTGCCTCCCACTACACCACTGTGCCTCCCACCATACCACTGTGCCTCCCACTACACCACTGTGCCTCCCACTACACCACTGTACCTCCCACTACACCACTGTACCTCCCACTACACCACTGTGCCTCCAACTACACTACACCACTGTGCCTCCCACTACACCACTGTGCCTCCAACTACACTACACCCCTGTGCCTCCAACTACACCCCTGTGCCTCCCACTACACCACTGTGCCTCCAACTACACTACACCCCTGTGCCTCCCACTACACCACTGTGCCTCCCACTACACCACTGTGCCTCCCACTACACCACTGTGCCTCCAACTACACTACACCCCTGTGCCTCCCACTACACCACTGTGCCTCCCACTACACCACTGTGCCTCCCACTACACCACTGTGCCTCCAACTACACCACTGTGCCTCCCACTACACCGCTGTGCCTCCAACTACACTACACCCCTGTGCCTCCCACTACACCACTGTGCCTCCCACTACACCACTGTACCTCCCACTACACTACTGTGCCTCCCACTACACTTCTGTGCCTCCCACTACACTACTGTGCCTCCAACTACACTACACCCCTGTGCCTCCCACTACACCACTGTGCCTCCCACTACACCACTGTGCCTCCCACCATACCACTGTGCCTCCAACTACACTACACCACTGTGCCTCCCACTACACCACTGTGCCTCCCACTACACCACTGTACCTCCCACTACACCACTGTGCCTCCAACTACACTACACCACTATACCTCCCACTACACCACTGTGCCTCCCACTACACCACTGTGCCTCCCACTACACCACTGTACCTCCCACTACACCACTGTACCTCCCACTACACCACTGTGCCTCCAACTACACTACACCACTGTGCCTCCCACTACACCACTGTGCCTCCAACTACACTACACCCCTGTGCCTCCCACTACACCCCTGTGCCTCCCACTACACCACTGTGCCTCCCACTACACCACTGTGCCTCCAACTACACTACACCCCTGTGCCTCCCACTACACCACTGTGCCTCCCACTACACCACTGTGCCTCCCACTACACCACTGTGCCTCTCACTACACCACTGTGCCTCCCACTACACCACTGTGCCTCCCACCACACCACTGTGCCTCCCACTACACCACTGTGCCTCTCAATACACCACTGTGCCTCCTACTACACCACTGTGCCTCCCACTACACCACTATGCCTCCCACTACACTACTGTGCCTCTCACTACACTACTGTGCCTCTCACTACACCACTGTGCCTCCAACTACACTACACCCCTGTGCCTCCCACTACACCACTGTGCCTCCCACTACATCACTGTGCCTATCACCATACCACTGTGCCTCCCACTACACCACTGTGCCTCCCACTACACCACTGTACCTCCCACTACACTACTGTGCCTCCCACTACACCACTGTGCCTCCAACTACACCACTGTGCCTCCCACTACACCACTGTGCCTCCAATTACACTACACCCCTGTGCCTCCCACTACACCATTGTGCCTCCCACTACACCACTGTGCCTCCCACCATACCACTGTGCCTCCCACTACACCACTGTGCCTCCCACTACACCACTGTGCCTCCCACTACACCACTGTGCCTCTCACTACACCACTGTGCCTCCCACTACACCACTGTGCCTCCCACTACACCACTGTGCCTCCCACTACACCACTGTGCCTCCCACCATACCACTGTGCCTCCCACTACACCACTGTGCCTCCCACTACACCACTGTGCCTCCAACTACACTACACCCCTGTGCCTCCCACTACACCACTGTGCCTCCCACTACACCACTGTGCCTCCCACCATACCACTGTGCCTCCCACTACACCACTGTGCCTCCCACTACACCACTGTGCCTCCAACTACACTACACCACTGTGCCTCCCACCATACCACTGTGCCTCCCACTACACCACTGTGCCTCCCACTACACCACTGTGCCTCTCACTACACCACTGTGCCTCTCACTACACCACTGTGCCTCCCACTACACCACTGTGCCTCCCACTACACCACTGTGCCTCCCACTACACTACTGTGCCTCTCACTACACCACTGTGCCTCCCACTACACCACTGTGCCTCTCACTACACCACTGTGCCTCCCACTACACCACTGTGCCTCCCACCATACCACTGTGCCTCCCACTATACCACTGTGCCTCCCACTACACCACTGTGCCTCTCACTACACCACTGTGCCTCTCACTACACCACTGTGCCTCCCACCATACCACTGTGCCTCCCACCATACCACTGTGCCTCCCACTACACCACTGTGCCTCCCACTACACCACTGTGCCTCTCACTACACCACTGTGCCTCTCACTACACCACTGTGCCTCCCACCATAGCACTGTGCCTCCCACTACACCACTGTGCCTCCCACTACACCACTGTGCCTCTCACTACACCACTGTGCCTCCCACTACACCACTGTGCCTCTCACTACACCACTGTGCCTCCCACCATACCACTGTGCCTCCCACTACACCACTGTGCCTCCCACTACACCACTGTGCCTCCAACTACACTACACCACTGTGCCTCCCACTACACCACTGTGCCTCCAACTACACTACACCACTGTGCCTCCCACCACACCACTGTGCCTCCCACTACACCACTGTGCCTCCCACTACACTACACCACTGTGCCTCTCACCACACCACTGTTCCGCCCACTACACCACTGTGCCTCCAACTACACCACTGTGCCTCCAACTACACTACACCCCTGTGCCTCCCACTACACCACTGTGCCTCCAACTACACCACTGTGCCTCCCACTACACCACTGTGCCTCCCACCACACCACTGTGCCTCCCACTACACCACTGTGCCTCCCACTACACCACTGTGCCTCCAACTACACTACACCACTGTGCCTCCCACTACACCACTGTGCCTCCCACCACACCACTGTGCCTCCCACTACACCACTGTGCCTCCCACTACACTACACCACTGTGCCTCTCACCACACCACTGTTCCGCCCACTACACCACTGTGCCTCCCACTACACCACTGTGCCTCCAACTACACTACACCCCTGTGCCTCCCACTACACCACTGTGCCTCCAACTACACCACTGTGCCTCCCACTACACCACTGTGCCTCCCACTACACCACTGTGCCTCCCACTACACCACTGTGCCTCCAACTACACCACTGTGCCTCCAACTACACCACTGTGCCTCCCACTACACCACTGTGCCTCTCACCACACCACTGTGCCGCCCACTACACCACTGTGCCTCCCACTACACCACTGTGCCTCCAACTACACCACTGTGCCTCCCACTACACCACTGTGCCTCCCACTACACCACTGTGCCTCCAACTACACTACACCACTGTGCCTCTCACTACACCACTGTGCCTCCCACTACACCACTGTGCCTCCCACTACACCACTGTGCCTCCCACTCCACCACTGTGCCTCCAACTACACCACTGTGCCTCCCACTACACCACTGTGCCTCCAACTACACCACTGTGCCTCCCACTACACCACTGTGCCTCCCACTACACTACACCACTGTGCCTCTCACTACACCACTGTGCCTCCCACTACACCACTGTGCCTCCCACTACACCACTGTGCCTCCCACTACACCACTGTGCCTCCAACTACACTACACCACTGTGCCTCTCACTACACCACTGTGCCTCCCACTACACCACTGTGCCTCCCACTACACCACTGTGCCTCCCACTACACCACTGTGCCGCCCACTCCACCACTGTGCCTCCCACTACACCACTGTGCCGCCCACTCCACCACTGTGCCTCCCACTACACCACTGTGCCTCCCACTACACCACTGTGCCTCCCACTACACCACTGTGCCTCCCACTACACCACTGTGCCTCCCACTACACCACTGTGCCGTTCACTACACCACTGTGCCTCCCACTCCACCACTGTGCCGCCCACTCCAACACTGTGCTTCCCACTACACCACTGTGCCTCCCACTACACCACTGTGCCTACCACTACACTACTGTGCCTCCAACTACACCACTGTGCCTCCCACTACACCGCTGTGCCTCCCACTACACCACTGTGCCTCCCACTACACCACTGTGCCTCCCACTACACTACACCACTGTGCCTCCCACTACACCGCTGTGCCTCCCACTACACCACTGTGCCTCCCACTACACCACTGTGCCTCCCACTACACTACACCACTGTGCCTCCCACTACACCACTGTGCCGCCCACTACACCACTGTGCCGCCCACTCCACCACTGTGCCGCCCACTCCACCACTGTGCCTCCCACTCCAACACTGTGCTTCCCACTACACCACTGTGCCTCCCACCACACCGCTGTGCCTCCCACTACACCACTGTGTCTCCCACTACACCGCTGTGCCTCCCACTACACCGCTGTGCCTCCCACTACACCACTGTGCCCCCCACTACACCACTGTGCCTACCACTACACCACTGTGCCTCCCACTACACCACACCACTGTGCCTCCCACTACACCACTGTGCCTCCCACTCCACAGCTGTGCCTCCCACTACACCACTGTGCCTCCCACTGCACCGCTGTGCCTCCCACTCCACCACTGTGCCTCCCACTCCACCACTGTGCCTCTCACCACACCACTGTGCCTCCCACTACACCACTGTGCCTCCCACTACACCACTGTGCCTCCCACTACACCACTGTGCCGCCCACCACACCACTGTGCCGCCCACTACACTACACCACTGTGCCTCCCACTACACCACTGTGCCTCCCACTCCACCACTGTGCCTCTCACTACACCACTGTGCCTCCCACTACACCACTGTGCCTCCCACTACACCACTGTGCTTCCCACTACACCACTGTGCCTCCCACTACACCACTGTGCCTCCCACCACACCACTGTGCCTCCCACTCCACCACTGTGCCTCCAACTACACTACACCACTGTGCCTCCCACTACACCACTGTGCTTCCCACTACACCACTGTGCCTCCCACTCCACCACTGTGCCTCCAACTACACCACTGTGCCTCCCACCACACCACTGTGCCTCCAACTACACTACACCACTGTGCCTCCCACTCCACCACTGTGCCTCCCACTCCACCGCTGTGCCTCCCACTGCACCGCTGTGCCTCCCACTACACCACTGTGCCTCCCACTACACCACTGTGCCTCCCACTACACCACTATGCCTCCCACTACACCGCTGTGCCTCCCACTACACCGCTGTGCCTCCCACTACACCGCTGTGTCTCTCACCACACCACTGTGCCTCCCACTACACCACTGTGCCTCCCACTACACTACTGTGCCTCCCACTACACCCCTGTGCCTCCCACTACACCACTGTGCCTCCCACTGCACCGCTGAGCCTCCCACTACACTACTGTGCCTCCCACTACACCACTGTGCCTCCCACTACACCGTTGTGCCTCCCACTACACCACTGTGCCTCCCACTACACCACTGTGCCTCCCACTACACTGCTGTGCCTCCCACTACATCACTGTACCTCCCACCACACCACTGTGCCTCCCACTACACTACTGTGCCTCCAACTACACTACACCACTGTGCCTCCCACTACACCACTGTGCCTCCAACTACACTACACCCCTGTGCCTCCCACTACACCACTGTGCCTCCAACTACACTACACCACTGTGCCTCCCACTACACCACTGTACCTCCCACTACACCACTGTACCTCCCACTACACCACTGTGCCTCCCACTACACCACTGTGCCTCCCACTACACCACTGTGCCTCCCACTACACTACTGTGCCTCCCACTACACTACTGTGCCTCCCACTACACCACTGTACCTCCCACCACACCACTGTGCCTCCCACTACACTACTGTGCCTCCAACTACACTACACCACTGTGCCTCCCACTACACCACTGTGCCTCCAACTACACTACACCCCTGTGCCTCCCACTACACCACTGTGCCTCCAACTACACTACACCACTGTGCCTCCCACTACACCACTGTGCCTCCCACTACACCACTGTGCCTCCCACCACACCACTGTGCCTCCCACTACACCACTGTGCCTCTCACTACACCACTGTGCCTCCCACTACACCACTGTGCCTCCCACTACACCACTGTGCCTCCCACCCACCATACCACTGTGCCTCCCACTACACCACTGTGCCTCCCACTACACCACTGTGCCTCCCACTACACCACTGTGCCTCCCACTACACCACTGTGCCTCCCACTACACTACTGTGCCTCTCACTACACTACTGTGCCTCTCACTACACCACTGTACCTCCCACTACACCACTGTGCCTCCCACTACACTACTGTGCCTCCCACTACACCACTGTGCCTCCCACTACACCACTGTGCCTCCCACTACACTACTGTACCTCCCACTACACTACTGTACCTCCCACTACACCACTGTGCCTCCCACTACACCACTGTGCCTCCCACTACACCACTGTACCTCCCACTACACTACGGTGCCTCCCACTACACCACTGTGCCTCCAACTACACTACACCCCTGTGCCTCCCACTACACCACTGTGCCTCCCACTACACCACTGTGCCTCCCACCATACCACTGTGCCTCCCACTACACCACTGTGCCTCCCACTACACCACTGTACCTCCCACTACACCACTGTACCTCCCACTACACCACTGTGCCTCCAACTACACTACACCACTGTGCCTCCCACTACACCACTGTGCCTCCAACTACACTACACCCCTGTGCCTCCAACTACACCCCTGTGCCTCCCACTACACCACTGTGCCTCCCACTACACCACTGTGCCTCCAACTACACTACACCCTGTGCCTCCCACTACACCACTGTGCCTCCCACTACACCACTGTGCCTCCCACTACACCACTGTGCCTCCAACTACACTACACCCCTGTGCCTCCCACTACACCACTGTGCCTCCCACTACACCACTGTGCCTCCCACTACACCACTGTGCCTCCAACTACACCACTGTGCCTCCCACTACACCGCTGTGCCTCCAACTACACTACACCCCTGTGCCTCCCACTACACCACTGTGCCTCCCACTACACCACTGTACCTCCCACTACACTACTGTGCCTCCCACTACACTTCTGTGCCTCCCACTACACTACTGTGCCTCCAACTACACTACACCCCTGTGCCTCCCACTACACCACTGTGCCTCCCACTACACCACTGTGCCTCCCACCATACCACTGTGCCTCCAACTACACTACACCACTGTGCCTCCCACTACACCACTGTGCCTCCCACTACACCACTGTACCTCCCACTACACCACTGTGCCTCCAACTACACTACACCACTATACCTCCCACTACACCACTGTGCCTCCCACTACACCACTGTGCCTCCCACTACACCACTGTACCTCCCACTACACCACTGTACCTCCCACTACACCACTGTGCCTCCAACTACACTACACCACTGTGCCTCCCACTACACCACTGTGCCTCCAACTACACTACACCCCTGTGCCTCCCACTACACCCCTGTGCCTCCCACTACACCACTGTGCCTCCCACTACACCACTGTGCCTCTCACTACACCACTGTGCCTCCCACTACACCACTGTGCCTCCCACCACACCACTGTGCCTCCCACTACACCACTGTGCCTCTCAATACACCACTGTGCCTCCTACTACACCACTGTGCCTCCCACTACACCACTATGCCTCCCACTACACTACTGTGCCTCTCACTACACTACTGTGCCTCTCACTACACCACTGTGCCTCCAACTACACTACACCCCTGTGCCTCCCACTACACCACTGTGCCTCCCACTACATCACTGTGCCTCCCACCATACCACTGTGCCTCCCACTACACCACTGTGCCTCCCACTACACCACTGTACCTCCCACTACACTACTGTGCCTCCCACTACACCACTGTGCCTCCAACTACACCACTGTGCCTCCCACTACACCACTGTGCCTCCAATTACACTACACCCCTGTGCCTCCCACTACACCATTGTGCCTCCCACTACACCACTGTGCCTCCCACCATACCACTGTGCCTCCCACTACACCACTGTGCCTCCCACTACACCACTGTGCCTCCCACTACACCACTGTGCCTCTCACTACACCACTGTGCCTCCCACTACACCACTGTGCCTCCCACTACACCACTGTGCCTCCCACTACACCACTGTGCCTCCCACCATACCACTGTGCCTCCCACTACACCACTGTGCCTCCCACTACACCACTGTGCCTCCAACTACACTACACCCCTGTGCCTCCCACTACACCACTGTGCCTCCCACTACACCACTGTGCCTCCCACCATACCACTGTGCCTCCCACTACACCACTGTGCCTCCCACTACACCACTGTGCCTCCAACTACACTACACCACTGTGCCTCCCACCATACCACTGTGCCTCCCACTACACCACTGTGCCTCCCACTACACCACTGTGCCTCTCACTACACCACTGTGCCTCTCACTACACCACTGTGCCTCCCACTACACCACTGTGCCTCCCACTACACCACTGTGCCTCCCACTACACCACTGTGCCTCTCACTACACCACTGTGCCTCCCACTACACCACTGTGCCTCTCACTACACCACTGTGCCTCCCACTACACCACTGTGCCTCCCACCATACCACTGTGCCTCCCACTATACCACTGTGCCTCCCACTACACCACTGTGCCTCTCACTACACCACTGTGCCTCTCACTACACCACTGTGCCTCCCACCATACCACTGTGCCTCCCACCATACCACTGTGCCTCCCACTACACCACTGTGCCTCCCACTACACCACTGTGCCTCTCACTACACCACTGTGCCTCTCACTACACCACTGTGCCTCCCACCATAGCACTGTGCCTCCCACTACACCACTGTGCCTCCCACTACACCACTGTGCCTCTCACTACACCACTGTGCCTCCCACTACACCACTGTGCCTCTCACTACACCACTGTGCCTCCCACCATACCACTGTGCCTCCCACTACACCACTGTGCCTCCCACTACACCACTGTGCCTCCAACTACACTACACCACTGTGCCTCCCACTACACCACTGTGCCTCCAACTACACTACACCACTGTGCCTCCCACCACACCACTGTGCCTCCCACTACACCACTGTGCCTCCCACTACACTACACCACTGTGCCTCTCACCACACCACTGTTCCGCCCACTACACCACTGTGCCTCCAACTACACCACTGTGCCTCCAACTACACTACACCCCTGTGCCTCCCACTACACCACTGTGCCTCCAACTACACCACTGTGCCTCCCACTACACCACTGTGCCTCCCACCACACCACTGTGCCTCCCACTACACCACTGTGCCTCCCACTACACCACTGTGCCTCCAACTACACTACACCACTGTGCCTCCCACTACACCACTGTGCCTCCCACCACACCACTGTGCCTCCCACTACACCACTGTGCCTCCCACTACACTACACCACTGTGCCTCTCACCACACCACTGTTCCGCCCACTACACCACTGTGCCTCCCACTACACCACTGTGCCTCCAACTACACTACACCCCTGTGCCTCCCACTACACCACTGTGCCTCCAACTACACCACTGTGCCTCCCACTACACCACTGTGCCTCCCACTACACCACTGTGCCTCCCACTACACCACTGTGCCTCCAACTACACCACTGTGCCTCCAACTACACCACTGTGCCTCCCACTACACCACTGTGCCTCTCACCACACCACTGTGCCGCCCACTACACCACTGTGCCTCCCACTACACCACTGTGCCTCCAACTACACCACTGTGCCTCCCACTACACCACTGTGCCTCCAACTACACTACACCACTGTGCCTCTCACTACACCACTGTGCCTCCCACTACACCACTGTGCCTCCCACTACACCACTGTGCCTCCCACTCCACCACTGTGCCTCCAACTACACCACTGTGCCTCCCACTACACCACTGTGCCTCCAACTACACCACTGTGCCTCCCACTACACCACTGTGCCTCCCACTACACTACACCACTGTGCCTCTCACTACACCACTGTGCCTCCCACTACACCACTGTGCCTCCCACTACACCACTGTGCCTCCCACTACACCACTGTGCCTCCAACTACACTACACCACTGTGCCTCTCACTACACCACTGTGCCTCCCACTACACCACTGTGCCTCCCACTACACCACTGTGCCTCCCACTACACCACTGTGCCGCCCACTCCACCACTGTGCCTCCCACTACACCACTGTGCCGCCCACTCCACCACTGTGCCTCCCACTACACCACTGTGCCTCCCACTACACCACTGTGCCTCCAACTACACTACACCACTGTGCCTCTCACCACACCACTGTGCCTCCCACTACACCACTGTGCCTCCAACTACACTACACCACTGTGCCTCTCACCACACCACTGTGCCCCCCACTACACCACTGTGCCTCCAACTACACTACACCACTGTGCCTCTCACCACACCACTGTGCCTCCCACTACACCACTGTGCCTCCAACTACACCACTGTGCTTCCCACTACACCACTGTGCCGCCCACTCCACCACTGTGCCTCCCACTACACTACTGTGCCTCCCACTACACCACTGTGCCTCCCACTACACCACTGTGCCTCTCACCACACCACTGTGCCTACAACTACACTACACCACTGTGCCTCTCACTACACCACTGTGCCTCCCACTACACCACTGTGCCTCCCACTACACCACTGTGCCGCCCACTCCACCACTGTGCCTCCCACTACACTACTGTGCCTCCCACTATACCACTGTGCCTCCCACTACACCACTGTGCCTCCCACTACACCACTGAGCCTCCCACTACACCACTGTGCCTCCCACTACACCACTGTGCCTACAACTACACTACACCACTGTGCCTCTCACTACACCACTGTGCCTCCCACTACACCACTGTGCCTCCCACTACACCGCTGTGCCTCCCACTACACCACTGTGCCTCCCACCACACCACTGTGCCTCCCACCATACCACTGTGCCTCCCACTACACCACTGTGCCTCCCACTACACCACTGTGCCTCCCGCTCCACAGCTGTGCCTCCCACTACACCACTGTGCCTCCCACTACACCACTGTGCCTCCCACCACACCACTGTGCCTCCCACTACACCACTGTGCCTCCCACTACACCACTGTGCCTCCAACTACACTACACCACTGTGCCTCCCACTACACCACTGTGCCTCCCACTACACCACTGTGCCTCCCACTACACTACACCACTGTGCCTCTCACCACACCACTGTGCCTCCCACTACACCACTGTACCTCCCACTACACTACTGTGCCTCCCACCATACCACTGTGCCTCCCACTACACTACACCACTGTGTCTCCCACTACACCACTGTGCCTCCAACTACACTACACCCCTGTGCCTCCCACTACACCACTGTGCCTCCAACTACACCACTGTGCCTCCCACTACACCACTGTGCCTCCCACTACACCACTGTGCCTCCAACTACACCACTGTGCCTCCAACTACACCACTGTGCCTCCCACTACACCACTGTGCCTCCCACTACACCACTGTGCCTCTCACCACACCACTGTGCCGCCCACTACACCACTGTGCCTCCCACTACACCACTGTGCCTCCAACTACACCACTGTGCCTCCCACTACACCACTGTGCCTCCCACTACACCACTGTGCCTCCAACTACACTACACCACTGTGCCTCTCACTACACCACTGTGCCTCCCACTACACCACTGTGCCTCCCACTACACCACTGTGCCTCCAACTACACCACTGTGCCTCCCACTACACCACTGTGCCTCCAACTACACCACTGTGCCTCCCACTACACCACTGTGCCTCCCACTACACCACTGTGCCTCCAACTACACTACACCACTGTGCCTCTCACTACACCACTGTGCCTCCCACTACACCACTGTGCCTCCCACTACACCACTGTGCCTCCCACTACACCACTGTGCCTCCAACTACACTACACCACTGTGCCTCTCACTACACCACTGTGCCTCCCACTACACCACTGTGCCTCCCACTACACCACTGTGCCTCCCACTACACCACTGTGCCGCCCACTCCACCACTGTGCCTCCCACTACACCACTGTGCCGCCCACTCCACCACTGTGCCTCCCACTACACCACTGTGCCTCCCACTACACCACTGTGCCTCCAACTACACTACACCACTGTGCCTCTCACCACACCACTGTGCCTCCCACTACACCACTGTGCCTCCAACTACACTACACCACTGTGCCTCTCACCACACCACTGTGCCTCCCACTACACCACTGTGCCTCCAACTACACTACACCACTTTGCCTCTCACCACACCACTGTGCCTCCCACTACACCACTGTGCCTCCAACTACACCACTGTGCTTCCCACTACACCACTGTGCCGCCCACTCCACCACTGTGCCTCCCACTACACTACTGTGCCTCCCACTACACCACTGTGCCTCCCACTACACCACTGTGCCTCTCACCACACCACTGTGCCTACAACTACACTACACCACTGTGCCTCTCACTACACCACTGTGCCTCCCACTACACCACTGTGCCTCCCACTACACCACTGTGCCGCCCACTACACCACTGTGCCGCCCACTCCACCACTGTGCCTCCCACTACACTACTGTGCCTCCCACTACACCACTGTGCCTCCCACTACACCACTGTGCCTCCCACTACACCACTGTGCCTACAACTACACTACACCACTGTGCCTCCCACTACACCACTGTGCCTCCCACTACACCACTGTGCCTCCCACTACACCACTGTGCCGCCCACTCCACCAATGTGCCTCCCACTCCACCAATGTGCCTCCCACTACACCACTGTGCCACCCACTACACCACTGTGCCTCCCACTACACCACTGTGCCTCCCACTACACCACTGTGCCTCCCACTACACCACTGTGCCTCCAACTACACTACACCACTGTGCCTCTCACTACACCACTGTGCCTCTCACTACACCACTGTGCCTCCCACTACACCACTGTGCCTCCCACTACACCACTGTGCCTCCCACTACACCACTGTGCCTCCCACTACACCACTGTGCGGCCCACTCCACCACTGTGCAGCCCACTCCACCACTGTGCCTCCCACTACACCACTGTGCCTCCCACTACACCACTGTGCCTCTCACTACACCACTGTGCCTCTCACTACACCACTGTGCCTCCCACTACACCACTGTGCCTCCCACTACACCACTGTGCCTCCCACTACACTACTGTGCCTCTCACTACACCACTGTGCCTCCCACTACACCACTGTGCCTCTCACTACACCACTGTGCCTCCCACTACACCACTGTGCCTCCCACCATACCACTGTGCCTCCCACTATACCACTGTGCCTCCCACTACACCACTGTGCCTCTCACTACACCACTGTGCCTCTCACTACACCACTGTGCCTCCCACCATACCACTGTGCCTCCCACCATACCATTGTGCCTCCCACTACACCACTGTGCCTCCCACTACACCACTGTGCCTCTCACTACACCACTGTGCCTCTCACTACACCACTGTGCCTCCCACCATAGCACTGTGCCTCCCACTACACCACTGTGCCTCCCACTACACCACTGTGCCTCTCACTACACCACTGTGCCTCCCACTACACCACTGTGCCTCTCACTACACCACTGTGCCTCCCACCATACCACTGTGCCTCCCACTACACCACTGTGCCTCCCACTACACCACTGTGCCTCCAACTACACTACACCACTGTGCCTCCCACTACACCACAGTGCCTCCCACCACACCACTGTGCCTCCCACTACACCACTGTGCCTCCCACTACACTACACCACTGTGCCTCTCACCACACCACTGTTCCGCCCACTACACCACTGTGCCTCCAACTACACCACTGTGCCTCCAACTACACTACACCCCTGTGCCTCCCACTACACCACTGTGCCTCCAACTACACCACTGTGCCTTCCACTACACCACTGTGCCTCCCACCACACCACTGTGCCTCCCACTACACCACTGTGCCTCCAACTACACTACACCACTGTGCCTCCCACTACACCACTGTGCCTCCCACCACACCACTGTGCCTCCCACTACACCACTGTGCCTCCCACTACACTACACCACTGTTCCGCCCACTACACCACTGTGCCTCCCACTACACCACTGTGCCTCCAACTACACTACACCCCTGTGCCTCCCACTACACCACTGTGCCTCCAACTACACCACTGTGCCTCCCACTACACCACTGTGCCTCCCACTACACCACTGTGCCTCCCACTACACCACTGTGCCTCCAACTACACCACTGTGCCTCCAACTACACCACTGTGCCTCCCACTACACCACTGTGCCTCTCACCACACCACTGTGCCGCCCACTACACCACTGTGCCTCCCACTACACCACTGTGCCTCCAACTACACCACTGTGCCTCCCACTACACCACTGTGCCTCCCACTACACCACTGTGCCTCCCACTACACCACTGTGCCTCCCACTCCACCACTGTGCCTCCAACTACACCACTGTGCCTCCCACTACACCACTGTGCCTCCAACTACACCACTGTGCCTCCCACTACACCACTGTGCCTCCCACTACACCACTGTGCCTCCAACTACACTACACCACTGTGCCTCTCACTACACCACTGTGCCTCCCACTACACCACTGTGCCTCCCACTACACCACTGTGCCTCCCACTACACCACTGTGCCTCCAACTACACTACACCACTGTGCCTCTCACTACACCACTGTGCCTCCCACTACACCACTGTGCCTCCCACTACACCACTGTGCCTCCCACTACACCACTGTGCCGCCCACTCCACCACTGTGCCTCCCACTACACCACTGTGCCGCCCACTCCACCACTGTGCCTCCCACTACACCACTGTGCCTCCCACTACACCACTGTGCCTCCAACTACACTACACCACTGTGCCTCTCACCACACCACTGTGCCTCCCACTACACCACTGTGCCTCCAACTACACTACACCACTGTGCCTCTCACCACACCACTGTGCCCCCCACTACACCACTGTGCCTCCAACTACACTACACCACTGTGCCTCTCACCACACCACTGTGCCTCCCACTACACCACTGTGCCTCCAACTACACCACTGTGTTTCCCACTACACCACTGTGCCGCCCACTCCACCACTGTGCCTCCCACTACACTACTGTGCCTCCCACTACACCACTGTGCCTCCCACTACACCACTGTGCCTCTCACCACACCACTGTGCCTACAACTACACTACACCACTGTGCCTCTCACTACACCACTGTGCCTCCCACTACACCACTGTGCCTCCCACTACACCACTGTGCCGCCCACTCCACCACTGTGCCTCCCACTACACTACTGTGCCTCCCACTACACCACTGTGCCTCCCACTACACCACTGTGCCTCCCACTACACCACTGAGCCTCCCACTACACCACTGTGCCTCCCACTACACCACTGTGCCTACAACTACACTACACCACTGTGCCTCTCACTACACCACTGTGCCTCCCACTACACCACTGTGCCTCCCACTACACCGCTGTGCCTCCCACTACACCACTGTGCCTCCCACCACACCACTGTGCCTCCCACCATACCACTGTGCCTCCCACTACACCACTGTGCCTCCCACTACACCACTGTGCCTCCCGCTCCACAGCTGTGCCTCCCACTACACCACTGTGCCTCCCACTACACCACTGTGCCTCCCACCACACCACTGTGCCTCCCACTACACCACTGTGCCTCCCACTACACCACTGTGCCTCCAACTACACTACACCACTGTGCCTCCCACTACACCACTGTGCCTCCCACCACACCACTGTGCCTCCCACTACACCACTGTGCCTCCCACTACACTACACCACTGTGCCTCTCACCACACCACTGTGCCTCCCACTACACCACTGTACCTCCCACTACACTACTGTGCCTCCCACCATACCACTGTGCCTCCCACTACACTACACCACTGTGTCTCCCACTACACCACTGTGCCTCCAACTACACTACACCCCTGTGCCTCCCACTACACCACTGTGCCTCCAACTACACCACTGTGCCTCCCACTACACCACTGTGCCTCCCACTACACCACTGTGCCTCCAACTACACCACTGTGCCTCCAACTACACCACTGTGCCTCCAACTACACCACTGTGCCTCCCACTACACCACTGTGCCTCTCACCACACCACTGTGCCGCCCACTACACCACTGTGCCTCCCACTACACCACTGTGCCTCCAACTACACCACTGTGCCTCCCACTACACCACTGTGCCTCCCACTACACCACTGTGCCTCCAACTACACTACACCACTGTGCCTCTCACTACACCACTGTGCCTCCCACTACACCACTGTGCCTCCCACTACACCACTGTGCCTCCAACTACACCACTGTGCCTCCCACTACACCACTGTGCCTCCAACTACACCACTGTGCCTCCCACTACACCACTGTGCCTCCCACTACACCACTGTGCCTCCAACTACACTACACCACTGTGCCTCTCACTACACCACTGTGCCTCCCACTACACCACTGTGCCTCCCACTACACCACTGTGCCTCCCACTACACCACTGTGCCTCCAACTACACTACACCACTGTGCCTCTCACTACACCACTGTGCCTCCCACTACACCACTGTGCCTCCCACTACACCACTGTGCCGCCCACTCCACCACTGTGCCTCCCACTACACCACTGTGCCGCCCACTCCACCACTGTGCCTCCCACTACACCACTGTGCCTCCCACTACACCACTGTGCCTCCAACTACACTACACCACTGTGCCTCTCACCACACCACTGTGCCTCCCACTACACCACTGTGCCTCCAACTACACTACACCACTGTGCCTCTCACCACACCACTGTGCCTCCCACTACACCACTGTGCCTCCAACTACACCACTGTGCTTCCCACTACACCACTGTGCCGCCCACTCCACCACTGTGCCTCCCACTACACTACTGTGCCTCCCACTACACCACTGTGCCTCCCACTACACCACTGTGCCTCTCACCACACCACTGTGCCTCCCACTACACCGCTGTGCCTCCCACCACACCACTGTGCCTCCCACTACACCACTGTGCCTCCCACTACACCACTGTGCCTCCCACTACACCACTGTGCCTCCCACTACACCACTGTGCCTCCCACTACACCACTGTGCCGCCCACTCCACCACTGTGCCGCCCACTCCACCACTGTGCCTCCCACTACACTACTGTGCCTCCCACTACACCACTGTGCCTCCCACTACACCACTGTGCCTCCCACTACACCACTGTGCCTACAACTACACTACACCACTGTGCCTCTCACTACACCACTGTGCCTCCCACTACACCACTGTGCCTCCCACTACACCACTGTGCCTCCCACTACACCACTGTGCCGCCCACTCCACCAATGTGCCTCCCACTACACTACTGTGCCTCCCACTACACCACTGTGCCACCCACTACACCACTGTGCCTCCCACTACACCACTGTGCCTCCCACTACACCACTGTGCCTCCCACTACACCACTGTGCCTCCAACTACACTACACCACTGTGCCTCTCACTACACCACTGTGCCTCCCACTACACCACTGTGCCTCCCACTACACCACTGTGCCTCCCACTACACCACTGTGCCTCCCACTACACCACTGTGCGGCCCACTCCACCACTGTGCCGCCCACTCCACCACTGTGCCTCCCACTACACCACTCTGCCTCCCACTACACCACTGTGCCTCCAACTACACTACACCACTGTGCCTCCCAAAACACCACTGTGCCGCCCACTCCACCACTGTGCCGCCCACTACACCACTGTGCCTCCAACTACACTACACCACTGTGCCTCCCACTCCACCACTGTGCCTCCCACTACACCACTGTGCCTCCAACTACACTACACCACTGTGCCTCCCACTCCACCACTGTGCCGCCCACTACACCACTGTGCCTCCCACTATACCACTGTGCCTCCCACTACACCACTGTGCCTCCCACTACACCACTGTGCCTCCAACTACACCACTGTGCCGCCCACTCCACCACTGTGCCGCCCACTACACCACTGTGCCTCCCACTATACCACTGTGCCTCCCACTATACCACTGTGCCTCCCACTACACCACTGTGCCTCCCACTACACCACTGTGCCTCCCACTACACAACTGTGCCTCCAACTACACTACACCACTGTGCCTCCCACTACACCACTGTGCCTCCCACTACACTACACCACTGTGCCTCTCACCACACCACTGTGCCTCCCACTACACCACTGTGCCTCCAACTACACTACACCACTGTGCCTCTCACCACACCACTGTGCCTCCCACTACACCACTGTGCCTCCCACTACACCACTGTGCCTCTCACCACACCACTGTGCCTCCCACTACACCACTGTGCCTCCCACTACACCACTGTGCCTCCCACTACACAGCTGTGCCTCCCACTACACCACTGTGCCTCCCACTACACCGCTGTGCCTCCCACTACACCACTGTGCCTCCCACTACACCACTGTGCCTCCCACTACACCACTATGCCTCCCACTACACCACTATGCCTCCCACTCCACAGCTGTGCCTCCCACTACACCACTGTGCCTCCCACTACACCACTGTGCCTCCCACTACACCACTGTGCCTCCCACCACACCACTGTGCCTCCCACTGAACCGCTGTGCCTCCCACTGCACCGCTGTGCCTCCCACTGCACCGCTGTGCCTCCCACTGCACCGCTGTGCCTCTCACCACACCACTGTGCCACCCACTACACCACTGTGCCTTCAACTACACTACACCACTGTTTCTCTCACCACACCACTGTGCCTCTCACTACACCACTGTGCCTCCCACTACACCACTGTGCCTCCAACTACACTACACCACTGTGCCTCTCACCACACCACTGTGCCTCCCACTACACCACTGTGCCTCCCACTACACCACTGTGCCTCCAACTACACTACACCCCTGTGCCTCCCACTACACCACTGTGCCTCCAACTACACTACACCACTGTGCCTCTCACCACACCACTGTGCCTCCCACTACACCACTGTGCCTCCCACTACACCACTGTGCCTCCCACTACACAGCTGTGCCTCCCACTACACCACTGTGCCTCCCACTACACCACTGTGCCTCCCACTACGCCTCCCACTCCACCACTGTGCCTCCCACTCCACCACTGTGCCTCCCACTACACCGCTGTGCCTCCCACTACACCGCTGTGCCTCCCACTACACCACTATGCCTCCCACTCCACAGCTGTGCCTCCCACTACACCACTGTGCCTCTCACCACACCACTGTGCCTCCCACTACACCACTGTGCCTCCCACTACACCACTGTGCCTCCCACTCCACAGCTGTGCCTCCCACTACACCACTGTGCCTCCCACTGCACCGCTGTGCCTCCCACTCCACCACTGTGCCTCCCACTCCACCACTGTGCCTCTCACCACACCACTGTGCCTCCCACTACACCACTGTGCCTCCCACTACACCACTGTGCCTCCCACTACACCACTGTGCCGCCCACTACACTACACCACTGTGCCTCCCACTACACCACTGTGCCTCCCACTCCACCACTGTGCCTCTCACTACACCACTGTGCCTCCCACTACACCACTGTGCCTCCCACTACACCACTGTGCTTCCCACTACACCACTGTGCCTCCCACTACACCACTGTGCCTCCCACCACACCACTGTGCCTCCCACTCCACCACTGTGCCTCCAACTACACTACACCACTGTGCCTCCCACTACACCACTGTGCTTCCCACTACACCACTGTGCCTCCCACTCCACCGCTGTGCCTCCCACTACACCACTGTGCCTCCCACTCCACCACTGTGCCTCCCACTCCACCACTGTGCCTCCCACTCCACCGCTGTGCCTCCCACTGCACCGCTGTGCCTCCCACTACACCACTGTGCCTCCCACTACACCACTGTGCCTCCCACTACACCACTATGCCTCCCACTACACCGCTGTGCCTCCCACTACACCGCTGTGTCTCTCACCACACCACTGTGCCTCCCACTACACCACTGTGCCTCCCACTACACTACTGTGCCTCCCACTACACCCCTGTGCCTCCCACTACACCACTGTACCTCCCACTGCACCGCTGTGCCTCCCACTACACTACTGTGCCTTCCACTACACCACTGTGCCTCCCACTACACCGCTGTGCCTCCCACTACACCACTGTGCCTCCCACTACACCACTGTGCCTCCCACTACACTACTGTGCCTCCCACTACATCACTGTACCTCCCACTACACCACTGTGCCTCCCACTACACTACTGTGCCTCCAACTACACTACACCACTGTGCCTCCCACTACACCACTGTGCCTCCAACTACACTACACCCCTGTGCCTCCCACTACACCACTGTGCCTCCAACTACACTACACCACTGTGCCTCCCACTACACCACTGTACCTCCCACTACACCACTGTACCTCCCACTACACCACTGTGCCTCCCACTACACCACTGTGCCTCCCACTACACTACTGTGCCTCCCACTACACTACTGTGCCT
Source organism: Rana muscosa (assembly GCA_029206835.1). NCBI lineage: Eukaryota > Metazoa > Chordata > Amphibia > Anura > Ranidae > Rana > Rana muscosa. The sequence continues at coordinate 500,623,636 of CM055127.1, forward strand.
CCCACTACACCACTGTACCTCCCACTACACCACTGTACCTCCCACTACACCACTGTGCCTCCCACTACACCACTGTGCCTCCCACTACACCACTGTGCCTCCCACTACACTACACCACTGTGCCTCCCACTACACCACTGTGCCTCCAACTACACTACACCCCTGTGCCTCCCTCTACACCACTGTGCCTCCAACTACACTACACCACTGTGCCTCCCACTACACCACTGTGCCTCCCACTACACCACTGTGCCTCCCACCACACCACTGTGCCTCCCACTACACCACTGTGCCTCTCACTACACCACTGTGCCTCCCACTACACCACTGTGCCTCCCACTACACCACTGTGCCTCCCACCATACCACTGTGCCTCCCACCATACCACTGTGCCTCCCACTACACCACTGTGCCTCCCACTACACCACTGTGCCTCTCACTACACCACTGTGCCTCCCACTACACCACTGTGCCTCCCACTACACTACTGTGCCTCTCACTACACTACTGTGCCTCTCACTACACCACTGTACCTCCCACTACACCACTGTGCCTCCCACTACACTACTGTGCCTCCCACTACACCACTGTGCCTCCCACTACACCACTGTGCCTCCCACTACACTACTGTGCCTCCCACTACACTACTGTGCCTCCCACTACACTACTGTACCTCCCACTACACCACTGTGCCTCCCACTACACCACTGTGCCTCCCACTACACCACTGTACCTCCCACTACACTACGGTGCCTCCCACTACACCACTGTGCCTCCAACTACACTACACCCCTGTGCCTCCCACTACACCACTGTGCCTCCCACTACACCACTGTGCCTCCCACCATACCACTGTGCCTCCCACTACACCACTGTGCCTCCCACTACACCACTGTACCTCCCACTACACCACTGTACCTCCCACTACACCACTGTGCCTCCAACTACACCACTGTGCCTCCAACTACACTACACCCCTGTGCCTCCCACTACACCCCTGTGCCTCCCACTACACCACTGTGCCTCCCACTACACCACTGTGCCTCCAACTACACTACACCCCTGTGCCTCCCACTATACCACTGTGCCTCCCACTACACCACTGTGCCTCCCACTACACCACTGTGCCTCCAACTACACCACTGTGCCTCCCACTACACTGCTGTGCCTCCAACTACACTACACCCCTGTGCCTCCCACTACACCACTGTGCCTCCCACTACACCACTGTGCCTCCCACTACACCACTGTGCCTCCCACTACACCGCTGTGCCTCCAACTACACTACACCCCTGTGCCTCCCACTACACCACTGTGCCTCCCACTACACCACTGTACCTCCCACTACACTACTGTGCCTCCCACTACACTTCTGTGCCTCCCACTACACTACTGTGCCTCCAACTACACCACTGTACCTCCCACTACACTACTGTGCCTCACACTACACCACTGTGCCTCCCACTACACCACTGTGCCTCCCACTACACTACTGTGCCTCTCACTACACTACTGTGCCTCTCACTACACCACTGTACCTCCCACTACACCACTGTGCCTCCCACTACACCACTGTGCCTTCCACTACACCACTGTGCCTCCCACTACACCACTGTGCCTCCCACTACACCACTGTACCTCCCACTACACTACTGTGCCTCCCACTACACTACTGTGCCTCCCACTACACTACTGTACCTCCCACTACACCACTGTGCCTCCCACTACACCACTGTGCCTCCCACTACACCACTGTACCTCCCACTACACTACGGTGCCTCCCACTACACCACTGTGCCTCCAACTACACTACACCCCTGTGCCTCCCACTACACCACTGTGCCTCCCACTACACCACTGTGCCTCCCACCATACCACTGTGCCTCCAACTACACTACACCACTGTGCCTCCCACTACACCACTGTGCCTCCCACTACACCACTGTACCTCCCACTACACCACTGTGCCTCCAACTACACTACACCACTGTACCTCCCACTACACCACTGTGCCTCCCACTACACCACTGTGCCTCCCACTACACCACTGTACCTCCCACTACACCACTGTGCCTCCCACTACACCACTGTGCCTCCCACTACACCACTGTACCTCCCACTACAACACTGTACCTCCCACTACACCACTGTGCCTCCCACTACACCACTGTACCTCCCACTACACTACTGTGCCTCCCACTACACTACTGTGCCTCCCACTACACTACTGTACCTCCCACTACACCACTGTGCCTCCCACTACACCACTGTGCCTCCCACTACACCACTGTACCTCCCACTACACTACGGTGCCTCCCACTACACCACTGTGCCTCCAACTACACTACACCACTGTGCCTCCCACTACACCACTGTGCCTCCAACTACACTACACCCCTGTGCCTCCCACTACACCCCTGTGCCTCCCACTACACCACTGTGCCTCCCACTACACCACTGTGCCTCCAACTACACTACACCCCTGTGCCTCCCACTACACCACTGTGCCTCCCACTACACCACTGTGCCTCCAACTACACTACACCACTGTACCTCCCACTACACCACTGTGCCTCCCACTACACCACTGTGCCTCCCACTACACCACTGTGCCTCTCACTACACCACTGTGCCTCCCACTACACCACTGTGCCTCCCACCACACCACTGTGCCTCCCACTACACCACTGTGCCTCTCACTACACCACTGTGCCTCCTACTACACCACTGTGCCTCCCACTACACCACTGTGCCTCCCACTACACTACTGTGCCTCTCACTACACTACTGTGCCTCTCACTACACCACTGTGCCTCCAACTACACTACACCCCTGTGCCTCCCACTACACCACTGTGCCTCCCACTACATCACTGTGCCTCCCACCATACCACTGTGCCTCCCACTACACCACTGTGCCTCCCACTACACCACTGTGCCTCCCACTACACCACTGTACCTCCCACTACACTACTGTGCCTCCCACTACACCACTGTGCCTCCAACTACACCACTGTGCCTCCCACTACACCGCTGTGCCTCCAACTACACTACACCCCTGTGCCTCCCACTACACCACTGTGCCTCCCACTACACTACACCACTGTGCCTCCCACTACACCACTGTGCCTCCCACTACACCACTGTGCCTCTCACTACACCACTGTGCCTCCCACTACACCACTGTGCCTCCCACTACACCACTGTGCCTCTCACTACACTACTGTGCCTCCCACTACACCACTGTGCCTCTCACTACACCACTGTGCCTCCCACTACACCACTGTGCCTCCCACTACACCACTGTGCCTCCCACCATACCACTGTGCCTCCCACTACACCACTGTGCCTCCCACTACACCACTGTGCCTCCAACTACACTACACCCCTGTGCCTCCCACTACACCACTGTGCCTCCCACTACACCACTGTGCCTCCCACCATACCACTGTGCCTCCCACTACACCCCTGTGCCTCCCACTACACCACTGTGCCTCCAACTACACTACACCACTGTGCCTCCCACCATACCACTGTGCCTCCCACTACACCACTGTGCCTCCCACTACACCACTGTGCCTCTCACTACACCACTGTGCCTCTCACTACACCACTGTGCCTCCCACTACACCACCGTGCCTCCCACTACACCACTGTGCCTCCCACTACACTACTGTGCCTCTCACTACACGACTGTGCCTACCACTACACCACTGTGCCTCTCACTACACCACTGTGCCTCCCACTACACCACTGTGCCTCCCACCATACCACTGTGCCTCCCACTATACCACTGTGCCTCCCACTACACCACTGTGCCTCTCACTACACCACTGTGCCTCTCACTACACCACTGTGCCTCCCACCATACCACTGTGCCTCCCACCATACCACTGTGCCTCCCACTACACCACTGTGCCTCCCACTACACCACTGTGCCTCTCACTACACCACTGTGCCTCCCACCATAGCACTGTGCCTCCCACTACACCACTGTGCCTCCCACTACACCACTGTGCCTCTCACTACACCACTGTGCCTCCCACTACACCACTGTGCCTCTCACTACACCACTGTGCCTCCCACCATACCACTGTGCCTCCCACTACACCACTGTGCCTCCCACTACACCACTGTGCCTCTCACTACACCACTGTGCCTCTCACTACACCACTGTGCCTCCCACCATACCACTGTGCCTCCCACCATACCACTGTGCCTCCCACTACACCACTGTGCCTCCCACTACACCACTGTGCCTCTCACTACACCACTGTGCCTCTCACTACACCACTGTGCCTCCCACCACACCACTGTGCCTCCCACTACACTACTGTGCCTACCACTACACTACTGTGCCTCCCACTACACCACTGTGCCGCCCACTACACCACTGTGCCTCCCACTACACCACTGTGCCTCCCACTACACCACTGTGCCTACCACTACACTACTGTGCCTCCAACTACACTACTGTGCCTCCCACTACACCACTGTACCTCCCACTACACTACTGTGCCTCCCACCATACTACTGTGCCTCCCACTACACTACTGTGCCTCCCACTACACTACTGTGCCTCCCACTACACTACTGTGCCTCCCACCACACCACTGTGCCTCCCACTACACTACTGTGCCTACCACTACACTACTGTGCCTCCCACTACACCACTGTGCCTCCCACTACACTACTGTGCCTCCCACTACACCACTGTGCCTCCCACTACACCACTGTGCCTCCCACTACACCACTGTGCCTCCCACTAGACTACTGTGCCCCCCACTACACCACTGTGCCTACCACTACACCACTGTGCCTCCCACTACACCACTGTGCCTCCCACTACACTACTGTGCCCCCCACTACACCACTGTGCCTACCACTACACCACTGTGCCTCCCACTACACCACTGTGCCTCCCACTACAACACTGTGCCTACCACTACACTACTGTGCCGCCCACTACACCACTGTGCCTCTCACTACACCACTGTGCCTCCCACCACACCACTGTGCCTCCCACTACACTACTGTGCCTACCACTACACTACTGTGCCTCCCACTACACCACTGTGCCTCCCACTACACCACTGTGCCTCCCACTACACCACTGTGCCTACCACTACACTACTGTGCCTCCAACTACACTACTGTGCCTCCCACTACACCACTGTACCTCCCACTACACTACTGTGCCTCCCACCATACTACTGTGCCTCCCACTACACTACTGTGCCTCCCACTACACTACTGTGCCTCCCACTACACTACTGTGCCTCCCACCACACCACTGTGCCTCCCACTACACTACTGTGCCTACCACTACACTACTGTGCCTCCCACTACACCACTGTGCCTCCCACTACACTACTGTGCCTCCCACTACACCACTGTGCCTCCCACTACACCACTGTGCCTCCCACTACACCACTGTGCCTCCCACTAGACTACTGTGCCCCCCACTACACCACTGTGCCTACCACTACACCACTGTGCCTCCCACTACACCACTGTGCCTCCCACTACACTACTGTGCCCCCCACTACACCACTGTGCCTACCACTACACCACTGTGCCTCCCACTACACCACTGTGCCTCCCACTACAACACTGTGCCTACCACTACACTACTGTGCCGCCCACTACACCACTGTGCCTCTCACTACACCACTGTGCCTCCCACCACACCACTGTGCCTCCCACTACACTACTGTGCCTACCACTACACTACTGTGCCTCTCACTACACCACTGTGCCTCTCACTACACCACTGTGCCTCCCACCACACCACTGTGCCTCCCACTACACTACTGTGCCTACCACTACACTACTGTGCCTCCCACTACACCACTGTGCCGCCCACTACACCACTGTGCCTCCCACTACACCACTGTGCCTCCCACTACACCACTGTGCCTACCACTACACTACTGTGCCTCCAACTACACTACTGTGCCTCCCACTACACCACTGTACCTCCCACTACACTACTGTGCCTCCCACCATACTACTGTGCCTCCCACTACACTACTGTGCCTCCCACTACACTACTGTGCCTCCCACTACACTACTGTGCCTACCACTACACTACTGTGCCTCCCACTACACCACTGTGCCTCCCACTACACTACTGTGCCTCCCACTACACCACTGTGCCTCCCACTACACCACTGTGCCTCCCACTACACCACTGTGCCTCCCACTAGACTACTGTGCCCCCCACTACACCACTGTGCCTACCACTACACCACTGTGCCTCCCACTACACCACTGTGCCTCCCACTACACTACTGTGCCCCCCACTACACCACTGTGCCTACCACTACACCACTGTGCCTCCCACTACACCACTGTGCCTCCCACTACAACACTGTGCCTACCACTACACTACTGTGCCGCCCACTACACCACTGTGCCTCCCACTACACCACTGTGCCTCCCACTACACCACTGTGCCTCCCACTACACCACTGTGCCTACCACTACACTACTGTGCCTCCCACTACACTACTGTGCCTCCCACTACACCACTGTGCCTCCCACTACACCACTGTGCCTCCCACTACACCACTGTGCCTCCCACTACACCACTGTACCTCCCACTACACCACTGTACCTCCCACTACACCACTGTGCTGCCCACTCCACCACTGTGCCGCCCACTCCAACACTGTGCTTCCCAATACACCACTGTGCCTCCCACTACACCACTGTGCCTACCACTACACTACTGTGCCTCCAACTACACCACTGTGCCTCTCACTACACCACTGTGCCTCCCACTACACCACTGTGCCTCCCACTACACCACTGTGCCGCCCACTACACCACTGTGCCTCCCACTCCACCACTGTGCCGCCCACTACACTACACCACTGTGCCTCCCACTACACCGCTGTGCCTCCCACTACACCACTGTGCCTCCCACTACACCACTGTGCCTCCCACTACACTACACCACTGTGCCTCCCACTACACCACTGTGCCTCCCACTACACCACTGTGCCGCCCACTCCACCACTGTGCCTCCCACTCCAACACTGTGCTTCCCACTACACCACTGTGCCTCCCACCACACCGCTGTGCCTCCCACTACACCACTGTGCCTCCCACTACACCGCTGTGCCTCCCACTACACCGCTGTGCCTCCCACTACACCACTGTGCCCCCCACTACACCACTGTGCCTACCACTACACCACTGTGCCTCCCACTACACCACACCACTGTGCCTCCCACTACACCACTGTGCCTCCCACTCCACAGCTGTGCCTCCCACTACACCACTGTGCCTCCCACTGCACCGCTGTGCCTCCCACTCCACCACTGTGCCTCCCACTCCACCACTGTGCCTCTCACCACACCACTGTGCCTCCCACTACACCACTGTGCCTCCCACTACACCACTGTGCCTCCCACTACACCACTGTGCTTCCCACTACACCACTGTGCCTCCCACTACACCACTGTGCCTCCCACCACACCACTGTGCCTCCCACTCCACCACTGTGCCTCCAACTACACTACACCACTGTGCCTCCCACTACACCACTGTGCTTCCCACTCCACCACTGTGCCTCCCACTCCACCACTGTGCCTCCCACTCCACCACTGTGCCTCCCACTCCACCACTGTGCCTCCCACTCCACCGCTGTGCCTCCCACTGCACCGCTGTGCCTCCCACTACACCACTGTGCCTCCCACTACACCACTGTGCCTCCCACTACACCACTATGCCTCCCACTACACCGCTGTGCCTCCCACTACACTACTGTGCCTCCAACTACACTACACCACTGTGCCTCCCACTACACCACTGTGCCTCCAACTACACTACACCCCTGTGCCTCCCACTACACCCCTGTGCCTCCAACTACACTACACCACTGTGCCTCCCACTACACCACTGTGCCTCCAACTACACTACACCCCTGTGCCTCCCACTACACCACTGTGCCTCCCACTACACCACTGTGCCTCCCACCACACCACTGTGCCTCCCACCACACCACTGTGCCTCTCACTACACCACTGTGCCTCCCACTACACCACTGTGCCTCCCACTACACCACTGTGCCTCCCACTACACCACTGTGCCTCCCACCATACCACTGTGCCTCCCACCATACCACTGTGCCTCCCACTACACCACTGTGCCTCCCACTACACCACTGTGCCTCTCACTACACCACTGTGCCTCCCACTACACCACTGTGCCTCCCACTACACCACTGTGCCTCCCACTACACCACTGTGCCTCCCACTACACTACTGTGCCTCTCACTACACTACTGTGCCTCTCACTACACCACTGTACCTCCCACTACACCACTGTGCCTCCCACTACACTACTGTGCCTCCCACTACACCACTGTGCCTCCCACTACACCACTGTGCCTCCCACTACAATACTGTGCCTCCCACTACACTACTGTACCTCCCACTACACCACTGTGCCTCCCACTACACCACTGTGCCTCCCACTACACCACTGTACCTCCCACTACACTACGGTGCCTCCCACTACACCACTGTGCCTCCGACTACACTACACCCCTGTGCCTCCCACTACACCACTGTGCCTCCCACTACACCACTGTGCCTCCCACCATACCACTGTGCCTCCCACTACACCACTGTGCCTCCCACTACACCACTGTACCTCCCACTACACCACTGTACCTCCCACTACACCACTGTGCCTCCAACTACACTACACCACTGTGCCTCCCACTACACCACTGTGCCTCCAACTACACTACACCCCTGTGCCTCCCACTACACCCCTGTGCCTCCCACTACACCACTGTGCCTCCCACTACACCACTGTGCCTCCAACTACACTACACCCCTGTGCCTCCCACTACACCACTGTGCCTCCCACTACACCACTGTGCCTCCCACTACACCACTGTGCCTCCAACTACACCACTGTGCCTCCCACTACACCGCTGTGCCTCCAACTACACTACACCCCTGTGCCTCCCACTACACCACTGTGCCTCCCACTACACCACTGTACCTCCCACTACACTACTGTTCCTCCCACAACACTTCTGTGCCTCCCACTACACTACTGTGCCTCCAACTACACCACTGTACCTCCCACTACACTACTGTGCCTCCCACTACACCACTGTGCCTCCCACTACACCACTGTGCCTCCCACTACATCACTGTACCTCCCACTACACTACTGTGCCTCTCACTACACTACTGTGCCTCTCACTACACCACTGTACCTCCCACTACACCACTGTGCCTCCCACTACACCACTGTGCCTCCCACTACACTACTGTGCCTCCCACTACACTACTGTACCTCCCACTACACCACTGTGCCTTCCACTACACCACTGTGCCTCCCACTACACCACTGTGCCTCCCACTACACCACTGTACCTCCCACTACACTACGGTGCCTCCCACTACACCACTGTGCCTCCAACTACACCACTGTGCCTCCCACTACACCACTGTGCCTCCCACCATACCACTGTGCCTCCAACTACACTACACCACTGTGCCTCCCACTACACCACTGTGCCTCCCACTACACCACTGTACCTCCCACTACACCACTGTGCCTCCAACTACACTACACCACTATACCTCCCACTACACCACTGTGCCTCCCACTACACCACTGTACCTCCCACTACACCACTGTGCCTCCAACTACACTACACCCCTGTGCCTCCCACTACACCCCTGTGCCTCCCACTACACCACTGTGCCTCCAACTACACTACACCCCTGTGCCTCCCACTACACCACTGTGCCTCCCACTACACCACTGTGCCTCTCACTACACCACTGTGCCTCCCACTACACCACTGTGCCTCCCACCACACCACTGTGCCTCCCACTACACCACTGTGCCTCTCACTACACCACTGTGCCTCCTACTACACCACTGTGCCTCCCACTACACCACTATGCCTCCCACTACACTACTGTGCCTCTCACTACACTACTGTGCCTCTCACTACACCACTGTGCCTCCAACTACACTACACCCCTGTGCCTCCCACTACACCACTGTGCCTCCCACTACATCACTGTGCCTCCCACCATACCACTGTGCCTCCCACTACACCACTGTGCCTCCCACTACACCACTGTACCTCCCACTACACTACTGTGCCTCCCACTACACCACTGTGCCTCCAACTACACCACTGTGCCTCCCACTACACCGCTGTGCCTCCAACTACACTACACCCCTGTGCCTCCCACTACACCACTGTGCCTCCCACTACACCACTGTGCCTCCCACCATACCACTGTGCCTCCCACTACACCACTGTGCCTCCCACTACACCACTGTGCCTTTCACTACACCACTGTGCCTCCCACTACACCACTGTGCCTCCCACTACACCACTGTGCCTCTCACTACACCACTGTGCCTCCCACTACACCACTGTGCCTCCCACTACACCACTGTGCCTCCCACTACACCACTGTGCCTCTCACTACACCACTGTGCCTCCCACTACACCACTGTGCCTCTCACTACACTACTGTGCCTCCCACTACACCACTGTGCCTCTCACTACACCACTGTGCCTCCCACTACACCACTGTGCCTCCCACTACACCACTGTGCCTCCCACTACACCACTGTGGCTCCCACTACACCACTGTGCCTCCAACTACACTACACCCCTGTGCCTCCCACTACACCACTGTGCCTCCCACTACACCACTGTGCCTCCCACCATACCACTGTGCCTCTCACTACACTACTGTGCCTCCCACTACACCACTGTGCCTCTCACTACACCACTGTGCCTCTCACTACACCACTGTGCCTCCCACTACACCACTGTGCCTCCCACTACACCACTGTGCCTCCCACTACACTACTGTGCCTCTCACTACACCACTGTGCCTCCCACTACACCACTGTGCCTCTCACTACACCACTGTGCCTCCCACTACACCACTGTGCCTCCCACCATACCACTGTGCCTCCCACTATACCACTGTGCCTCCCACTACACCACTGTGCCTCTCACTACACCACTGTGCCTCTCACTACACCACTGTGCCTCCCACCATACCACTGTGCCTCCCACCATACCACTGTGCCTCCCACTACACCACTGTGCCTCCCACTACACCACTGTGCCTCTCACTACACCACTGTGCCTCTCACTACACCACTGTGCCTCCCACCATAGCACTGTGCCTCCCACTACACCACTGTGCCTCCCACTACACCACTGTGCCTCTCACTACACCACTGTGCCTCCCACTACACCACTGTGCCTCTCACTACACCACTGTGCCTCCCACCATACCACTGTGCCTCCCACCATACCACTGTGCCTCCCACTACACCACTGTGCCTCCCACTACACCACTGTGCCTCCCACTACACCACTGTGCCTCTCACTACACCACTGTGCCTCCCACTACACCACTGTGCCTCCCACCATACCACTGTGCCTCCCACCATACCACTGTGCCTCCCACTACACCACTGTGCCTCCCACTACACCACTGTGCCTCTCACTACACCACTGTGCCTCTCACTACACCACTGTGCCTCCCACCACACCACTGTGCCTCCCACTACACCACTGTGCCTCCCACTACACTACTGTGCCTCCCACTACACCACTGTGCCTCCCACTACACTACTGTGCCTACCACTACACTACTGTGCCTCCCACTACACCACTGTGCCTCCCACTACACCACTGTGCCTCCCACTACACCACTGTGCCTCCCACTACACCACTGTGCCTCCCACTACACTACTGTGCCTACCACTACACTACTGTGCCTCCCACTACACCACTGTGCCGCCCACTACACCACTGTGCCTCCCACTACACCACTGTGCCTCCAACTACACTACTGTGCCTCCAACTACACTACTGTGCCTCCCACTACACTACTGTGCCTCCCACCATACTACTGTGCCTCCCACTACACTACTGTGCCTCCCACTACACTACTGTGCCTCCCACTACACCACTGTACCTCCCACTACACTACTGTGCCTCCCACCATACTACTGTGCCTCCCACTACACTACTGTGCCTCCCACTACACTACTGTGCCTCCCACTACACTACTGTGCCTCCCACCACACCACTGTGCCTCCCACTACACTACTGTGCCTACCACTACACTACTGTGCCTCCCACTACACCACTGTGCCTCCCACTACACCACTGTGCCTCCCACTACACTACTGTGCCTCCCACTACACTACTGTGCCTCCCACCACACCACTGTGCCTCCCACTACACTACTGTGCCTACCACTACACTACTGTGCCTCCCACTACACTACTGTGCCTCCCACTACACCACTGTACCTCCCACTACACTACTGTGCCTCCCACCATACTACTGTGCCTCCCACTACACTACTGTGCCTCCCACTACACTACTGTGCCTCCCACTACACTACTGTGCCTCCCACCACACCACTGTGCCTCCCACTACACTACTGTGCCTACCACTACACTACTGTGCCTCCCACTACACCACTGTGCCTCCCACTACACCACTGTGCCTCCCACTACACCACTGTGCCTCCCACTACACCACTGTGCCTCCCACTACACTACTGTGCCTACCACTACACCACTGTGCCTCCCACTACACCACTGTGCCGCCCACTACACCACTGTGCCTCCCACTACACCACTGTGCCTCCCACTACACCACTGTGCCTACCACTACACTACTGTGCCTCCAACTACACTACTGTGCCTCCCACTACACCACTGTACCTCCCACTACACTACTGTGCCTCCCACCATACTACTGTGCCTCCAACTACACTACTGTGCCTCCCACTACACCACTGTGCCTACCACTACACTACTGTGCCTCCAACTACACTACTGTGCCTCCCACTACACCACTGTACCTCCCACTACACTACTGTGCCTCCCACCATACTACTGTGCCTCCCACTACACTACTGTGCCTCCCACTACACTACTGTGCCTCCCACAACACTACTGTGCCTCCCACCACACCACTGTGCCTCCCACTACACTACTGTGCCTACCACTACACTACTGTGCCTCCCACTACACCACTGTGCCTCCCACTACACTACTGTGCCTCCCACTACACCACTGTGCCTCCCACTACACTACTGTGCCTCCCACTACACTACTGTGCCTCCCACTACACCACTGTGCCGCCCACTACACCACTGTGCCTCCCACTACACCACTGTGCCTCCCACTACACCACTGTGCCTACCACTACACTACTGTGCCTCCAACTACACTACTGTGCCTCCCACTACACCACTGTACCTCCCACTACACTACTGTGCCTCCCACCATACTACTGTGCCTACCACTACACTACTGTGCCTCCCACTACACCACTGTGCCTCCCACTACACTACTGTGCCTACCACTACACTACTGTGCCTCCCACTACACCACTGTGCCTCCCACTACACCACTGTGCCTCCCACTACACCACTGTGCCTCCCACTACACTACTGTGCCCCCCACTACACCACTGTGCCTACCACTACACCACTGTGCCTCCCACTACACCACTGTGCCTCCCACTACACTACTGTGCCCCCCACTACACCACTGTGCCTACCACTACACCACTGTGCCTCCCACTACACCACTGTGCCTCCCACTACAACACTGTGCCTACCACTACACTACTGTGCCGCCCACCACACTACTGTGCCTCCCACTACACTACTGTGCCTCCCACTACACCACTGTGCCTACCACTACACCACTGTGCCTCCCACTACACCACTGTGCCTCCCACTACACTACTGTGCCCCCCACTACACCACTGTGCCTACCACTACACCACTGTGCCTCCCACTACACCACTGTGCCTCCCACTACACTACTGTGCCCCCCACTACACCACTGTGCCTACCACTACACCACTGTGCCTCCCACTACACCACTGTGCCTACCACTACACCACTGTGCCTCCCACTACACCACTGTGCCTCCCACTACACCACTGTGCCTCCCACTACACCACTGTGCCTCCCACTACACCACTGTGCCTCCCACTACACTACTGTGCCCCCCACTACACCACTGTGCCTACCACTACACCACTGTGCCTCCCACTACACCACTGTGCCTCCCACTACACCACTGTGCCGCCCACTACACCACTGTGCCTCCCACTCCACCACTGTGCCGCCCACTCCAACACTGTGCTTCCCACTACACCACTGTGCCTCCCACTACACCACTGTGCCTACCACTACACTACTGTGCCTCCAACTACACCACTGTGCCTCCCACTACACCGCTGTGCCTCCCACTACACCACTGTGCCTCCCACTACACCACTGTGCCTCCCACTACACTACACCACTGTGCCTCCCACTACACCGCTGTGCCTCCCACTACACCACTGTGCCTCCCACTACACCACTGTGCCTCCCACTACACTACACCACTGTGCCTCCCACTACACCACTGTGCCTCCCACTACACCACTGTGCCGCCCACTCCACCATTGTGCCTCCCACTCCAACACTGTGCTTCCCACTACACCACTGTGCCTCCCACCACACCGCTGTGCCTCCCACTACACCACTGTGCCTCCCACTACACCACTGTGCCTCCCACTACACCGCTGTGCCTCCCACTACACCGCTGTGCCTCCCACTACACCACTGTGCCCCCCACTACACCACTGTGCCTACCACTACACCACTGTGCCTCCCACTACACCACACCACTGTGCCTCCCACTACACCACTGTGCCGCCCACTACACCACTGTGCCTCCCACTACACCGCTGTGCCTCCCACTACACCGCTGTGCCTCCCACTACACCACTGTGCCCCCACTACACCACTGTGCCTCCCACTACACCACTGTGCCGCCCACTACACCACTGTGCCTCTCACTACACCGCTGTGCCTCCCACTCCACCACTGTGCCTGCCACTCCACCACTGTGCCTCTCACCACACCACTGTGCCCCCCACTACACCACTGTGCCTACCACTACACCACTGTGCCTCCCACTACACCACACCACTGTGCCTCCCACTACACCACTGTGCCGCCCACTACACCACTGTGCCTCCCACTACACTACACCACTGTGCCTCCCACTACACCACTGTGCCTCCCACTACACCACTGTTCCTCCCACTACACCACTGTGCCTCCCACTACACCACTGTGCCTCCCACTACACCACTGTGCCTCCCACCACACCACTGTGCCTCCCACTACACCACTGTGCCTCCCACTACACTACACCACTGTGCCTCCAACTACACTACACCACTGTGCCTCCCACTACACCACTGTACCTCCCACTACACCACTGTGCCTCCCACTACACCACTGTGCCTCCCACTACACCACTGTGCCTCCCACTACACTAGACCACTGTGCCTCCCACTACACTACACCACTGTACCTCCCACTACAGCACTGTGCCTCCCACCACACCACTGTGCCTCCCACTACACCACTGTGCCTCCAACTACACCACTGTGCCTCCCACTACACCACTGTGCCTCCCACTACACCACTGTGCCTCCAACTACACTACACCACTGTGCCTCCAACTACACTACACCACTGTGCCTCCCACTACACCACTGTACCTCCCACTACACCACTGTACCTCCCACTACACCACTGTGCCTCCCACTACACCACTGTGCCTCCCACTACACTAGACCACTGTGCCTCCCACTACACCGCTGTGCCTCCCACTACACCACTGTGCCTCCCACTACACTACACCACTGTGCCTCCCACTACACCACTGTGCCTCCCACTACACCACTGTGCCTCCAACTACACCGCTGTGCCTCCCACTCCACCACTGTGCCTCCCACTCCACCACTGTGCCTCTCACCACACCACTGTGCCTCCAACTACACCACACCACTGTGCCTCCCACTACACCACTGTGCCGCCCACTACACCACTGTGCCTCCCACTACACTACACCACTGTGCCTCCCACTACACCACTGTGCCTCCCACTACACCACTGTGCCTCCCACTACACCACTGTGCCTACCACTACACTACTGTGCCTCCCACTACACCGCTGTGCCTCCCACTACACCACTGTGCCTCCCACTACACCACTGTGCCTCCCACTACACCGCTGTGCCTCCCACTACACCGCTGTGCCTCCCACTACACCACTGTGCCTCCCACTACACCACTGTGCCTCCCACTACACCACTGTGCCTACCACTACACTACTGTGCCTCCCACTACACCGCTGTGCCTCCCACTACACCACTGTGCCTACCACTACACTACTGTGCCTCCCACTACACCGCTGTGCCTCCCACTACACCACTGTGCCTCCCACTACACCACTGTGCCTCCCACTACACCACTGTGCCTCCCACTACACCACTGTGCCGCCCACTCCACCACTGTGCCTCCCACTACACCACTGTGCCGCCCACTCCACCACTGTGCCGCCCACTCCACCACTGTGCCTCCCAATACACCACTGTGCCTCCTACTACACCACTGTGCCTCCCACTACACCACTGTGCCTACCACTACACCACTGTGCCTCCCACTACACCACTGTGCCTCCCACTACACCACTGTGCCTCCCACTACACCACTGTGCCTCCCACCACACCGCTGTGCCTCCCACTACACCACTGTGCCTCCCACTACACCACTGTGCCTACCACTACACCACTGTGCCTCCCACTACACCACACCACTGTGCCTCCCACTACACCACTGTGCCGCCCACTACACCACTGTGCCTCCCACTACACCGCTGTGCCTCCCACCCCACCACTGTGCCTCCCACTCCACCACTGTGCCTCTCACCACACCACTGTGCCCCCCACTACACCACACCACTGTGCCTCCCACTACACCACTGTGCCTCCCACTACACCACACCACTGTGCCTCCCACTACACCACTGTGCCGCCCACTACACCACTGTGCCTCCCACTCCACCACTGTGCCTCCCACTCCACCACTGTGCCTCCAACTACACTACACCACTGTGCCTCCAACTACACCACTGTGCCGCCCACTACACCACTGTGCCGCCCACTACACCACTGTGCCTCCCACTACACCACTGTGCCTCCCACTACACCACTGTGCCTCCCACTCCACCACTGTGCCTCCAACTACACTACACCACTGTACCTCCCACTACACCACTGTGCCTCCAACTACACCACTGTGCCTCCCACTCCACCACTGTGCCTCCAACTACACTACACCACTGTACCTCCCACTACACCACTGTGCCTCCAACTACACCACTGTGCCTCCCACTACACCACTGTGCCTCCAACTACACCACACCACTGTGCCTCCCACTACACCACTGTGCCGCCCACTCCACCACTGTGCCTCAAACTACACTACACCACTGTGCCTCCCACTACACCACTGTGCCTCCAACTACACTACACCACTGTGCCTCCCACTACACCACTGTGCCTCCCACTACACCACTGTGCCTCCCACTACACCACACCACTGTGCCTCCCACTACACCACTGTGCCTCCGACTACACCACTGTGCCTCCCACTACACCACTGTGCCGCCCACTACACCACTGTGCCTCCCACTCCACCACTGTGCCTCCAACTACACTACACCACTGTGCCTCCCACTACACCACTGTGCCTCCCACTACACCACTGTGCCTCCAACTACACCACTGTGCCTCCCACTACACCACTGTGCCTCCCACTACACCACTGTGCCTCCAACTACACTACACCACTGTGCCTCTCACTACACCACTGTGCCTCCCACTACACCACTGTGCCTCCCACTACACCACTGTGCCTCCCACTACACCACTGTGCCTCCAACTACACTACACCACTGTGCCTCCAACTACACCACTGTGCTTCCCACTCCACCACTGTGCCTCCAACTACACTACACCACTGTGCCTCCCACTACACCACTGTGCCTCCAACTACACCACTGTGCCGCCCACTACACCACTGTGCCTCCCACTACACTACTGTACCTCCCACTACACCACTGTGCCTCCCACTACACCACTGTGCCTCCCACTACACCACTGTGCCTCCAACTACACTACACCACTGTGCCTCTCACTACACCACTGTGCCTCCCACTACACCACTGTGCCTCCCACTACACCACTGTGCCTCCCACTACACCACTGTGCCGCCCACTACACCACTGTGCCTCCCACTACACCACTGTGCCTCCCACTACACCACTGTGCCCCCCACTACACCACTGTGCCTCCCACTACACCACTGGGGCGTGTCCTACACCTTCAGAATGTTGCTATTGGGCGTCCCTCATTCTCAGGGTTGCCGCCCCCTCCCCTCCCCCCCCCCATCTCATACTGACTACCTGAGAAATGACACAACTCCTCCTGAAAAGTGACAGAGAGGTGACAATCCCCAGAACTTCTGATATTTACTGATCCTTCCCATCTCAGAAAGTTGGGGGGTGTGACATCATAGTACCGCCCCTGTGTGGGGAGAGGTCAGCGTGGGGGAGGGGTGATCCCTCCATAGGGCACTTCCTGTTTTTTGGCCACTTTGATGTCATCCGTCCCAGCATTCTCCATGGGGAGGGGCTTTCTCAGCTAAGCCACACCCTCCTGCCTGAGCTATGATAGGGCTCCTCCCCCCTCCTTCAGGATGCAGTAGCTGTGATGGGGGTGGGGAGGGGGAGTGGCCAGATAGGATGATGTCATCTCTGGGAGGTTTTGGGTCAGTCTTCAGGAGGTTCCGCCTCCACCAATCACATTCTCTATCTTCAGAGCTGCCCCTCCCCCCTCACCTGTACAGGTAGGTCTGTGGGGGGAGGGGAGCTCTTTATAGTGTCCTCTGTGGGAGGATTGTGGGCGTGTCTCAGGTGTAGGTGGAGTTCAGTCTGGAGATGACACACCCTCCTGTGTGATGAAGGGGGGAGGGTCAGATTCTCTGCTGGTATCATTGAAAGTGACAGGAAATCCCCCATGTTGGGTGTCACCAGAACAGGAAGTGAGGGAAATTTCCCCTATGGGGACACCTGGCAGGCGTGGCACCCTTCCTAGACTCCGCCCTCTCTGTACATGGGTCCTCCCACCTCCGGGCGCATGCCGGTCACCGATCGGATCCGCCTCTTCTGTGTGTCTCCACCCCCCGGTGCTCAGTGTCCCCGCCTTCTGGGGGTGTGCACTTTTCCCCCCACCCTATCACGTGTTGTGTAGTCCCGAGGTCCCCGCCTATGCTCCGCCCTTTTAGCGTTTTCGCTCTCGTAGTCTCCGCCCCGTACAGAGAAGACCACGTGACACACCGGAAGTACTTCGGAACGGCTCTGTGAGGTGACGTCACTTCCGGGCCCCCCCCCACACACGTGTGTTCAGCATGGCGGATCTACAGATGAAGCTCCTGAGGAGAAAACTGGAGAAACGGAGCCGGAAAGTCCGAGAGAGGAAGGGAGCGGGTGAGAGAGAGAGACCGGGGGGAGGGGAGCGGGTGAGAGAGAGAGACCGGGGGGGAGGGGAGCGGGTGAGAGAGAGAGACCTGGGGGGAGGGGAGCGGGTGAGAGAGAGACCGGGGGGGAGAGGAGCGGGTGAGAGAGAGAGACCGGGGGGGAGGGGAGCGGGTGAGAGAGAGAGACCGGGGGGGAGGGGAGCGGGTGAGAGAGAGAGACCGGGGGGGAGGGGAGCGGGTGAGAGAGACCGGGGGGGAGGGGAGCGGGTGAGAGAGAGAGACCGGGGGGGAGGGGAGCGGGTGAGAGAGAGAGACCGGGGGGGAGGGGAGCGGGTGAGAGAGAGAGACCGGGGGGGAGGGGAGCGGGTGAGAGAGAGAGACCGGGGGGAGGGGAGCGGGTGAGAGAGAGAGACCGGGGGGAGGGGAGCGGGTGAGAGAGAGAGACCGGGGGGGAGGGGAGCGGGTGAGAGAGAGAGACCGGGGGGAGGGGAGCGGGTGAGAGAGAGAGACCGGGGGGGAGGGGAGCGGGTGAGAGAGAGAGACCGGGGGGGGAGGGGAGCGGGTGAGAGAGAGAGACCGGGGGGAGGGGAGCGGGTGATATATAATAATAATATGAGATAATTCTACAATCAGAGAAGAGAGGATGGGGGGGAACTTCTCCCTCCATCAGATCCCAACCCAGAACGGAGGGGGGGGGTGCTGGAGGAGAACGGAGGGGGGGGGTGCTGGAGGAGAACGGAGGGGGGGGTGCTGGAGGAGAACGGAGGGGGGTGGTGCTGGAGGAGAATGGAGGGGGGGGGGGGTACTGGAGGAGAATGGAGGGGGGGGGTACTGGAGGAGAATGGAGGGGGGGGGTACTGGAGGAGAACGGAGGGGGGGGGTACTGGAGGAGAATGGAGGGGGGGGGGGTACTGGAGAACGGAGGGGGGTGGGTGCTGGAGGAGAACGGAGGGGGGTGGGTACTGGAGGAGAATGGAGGGGGGGGGGTACTGGAGAACGGAGGGGGGTGGGTGCTGGAGGAGAACGGAGGGGGGTGGGTACTGGAGGAGAATGGAGGGGGGGGGTACTGGAGGAGAATGGAGGGGGGGGTACTGGAGGAGAATGGAGGGGGGGTACTGGAGGAGAATGGAGGGGGGGTACTGGAGGAGAATGGAGGGGGGGGTACTGGAGGAGAATGGAGGGGGGGGTACTGGAGGAGAATGGAGGGGGGGGTACTGGAGGAGAATGGAGGGGGGGGGTACTGGAGGAGAACGGAGGGGGGTGCTGGAGGAGAACGGAGGAGGGGGGGTGCTGGAGGAGAATGGAGGGGGGGGTGCTGGAGGAGAATGGAGGGGGGGTACTGGAGGAGAACGGAGGGGGGGGGTGCTGGAGGAGAATGGAGGGGGGGTACTGGAGGAGAACGGAGGGGGGGGGGTGTTGGAGGAGAATGGAGGGGGGGTACTGGAGGAGAACGGAGGGGGGGGGGTACTGGAGGAGAATGGAGGGGGGTGCTGGAGGAGAACGGAGGAGGGGGGGTGCTGGAGGAGAATGGAGGGGGGGTACTGGAGGAGAACGGAGGGGGGGGGGTGCTGGAGGAGAATGGAGGGGGGGTACTGGAGGAGAACGGAGGGGGGGGGTGTTGGAGGAGAATGGAGGGGGGGTGTTGGAGGAGAATGGAGGGGGGGTACTGGAGGAGAATGGAGGGGGGGTACTGGAGGGAGAGATGGAGGGGGGGGGTACTGGAGGAGAATGGAGGGGGGGGGGGGGTACTGGAGGAGAATGGAGGGGGGGGGGTACTGGAGGAGAATGGAGGGGGGGGGGTACTGGAGGAGAATGGAGGGGGGGGTACTGGAGGAGAATGGAGGGGGGGTGCTGGAGGAGAATGGAGGGGGGTGGGTGCTGGAGAACGGAGGGGGGGGGGTGCTGGAGAACGGAGGGGGGGGGTGCTGGAGGAGAACGGAGGGGGGGGTGCTGGAGGAGAACGGAGGGGGGTGGGTGCTGGAGGAGAACGGAGGGGGGTGAGTGCTGGAGAACGGAGGGGGGTGAGTGCTGGAGGAGAACGGAGGGGGGTGGGTGCTGGAGGAGAACGGAGGGGGGTGAGTGCTGGAGAACGGAGGGGGGTGAGTGCTGGAGGAGAACGGAGGGGGGGTGCTGGAGGAGAACGGAGGGGGGGGGGTGCACTGGAGGAGAACGGAGGGGGGGGGGTGCACTGGAGGAGAACGGAGGGGGGGGTGCACTGGAGGAGAACGGAGGGGGGGGGTGCACTGGAGGAGAACGGAGGGGGGGGTGCACTGGAGAACGGAGGGGGGGGTGCACTGGAGGAGAACGGAGGGGGGGGGTGCGCTGGAGGAGAACGGAGGGGGGTGGGGTGCTGGAGGAGAACGGAGGGGGGTGGGGTGCTGGAGGAGAACGGAGGGGGGTGGGGTGCTGGAGAACGGAGGGGGGGGTGCTGGAGAACGGAGGGGGGGGGTACTGGAGAACGGAGGGGGGGGGTGCTGGAGGAGAACGGAGGGGGGTGGGTGCTGGAGGAGAACGGAGGGGGGTTGCTGGAGGAGAACGGAGGGGGGGGGTACTGGAGGAGAACGGAGGGGGGGGTGCTGGAGGAGAACGGAGGGGGGGGGGTGCTGGAGGAGAACGGAGGGGGGTGGGTGCTGGAGGAGAACGGAGGGGGGTGGGTGCTGGAGGAGAACGGAGGGGGGTGGGTGCTGGAGGAGAACGGA
Source organism: Rana muscosa (assembly GCA_029206835.1). Taxonomy (NCBI): domain Eukaryota; kingdom Metazoa; phylum Chordata; class Amphibia; order Anura; family Ranidae; genus Rana; species Rana muscosa. The sequence goes on from CM055127.1 coordinate 500,645,769, forward strand.
GGGGGGTGGGTGCTGGAGGAGAACGGAGGGGGGGGGTGCTGGAGGAGAACGGAGGGGGGGGGGGTGCTGGAGGAGAACGGAGGGGGGGTGCTGGAGGAGAACGGAGGGGGGGGGTGCTGGAGGAGAACGGAGGGGGGGGGTGCTGGAGGAGAACGGAGGGGGGGTGCTGGAGGAGAACGGAGGGGGGGTGCTGGAGGAGAACGGAGGGGGGGTGCTGGAGGAGAACGGAGGGGGGGTGCTGGAGGAGAACGGAGGGGGGGTGCTGGAGGAGAACGGAGGGGGGTGGGTGCTGGAGGAGAACGGAGGGGGGTGGGTGCTGGAGGAGAACGGAGGGGGGGGGGTGCTGGAGGAGAACGGAGGGGGGGGTTCTGGAGGAGAACGGAGGGGGGGGTGCTGGAGGAGAACGGAGGGGGGGGGGTGCTGGAGGAGAACGGAGGGGGGTGAGTGCTGGAGAACGGAGGGGTGCTGGAGGAGAACGGAGGGGTGCTGGAGGAGAACGGAGGGGGGGGGTGCTGGAGGAGAACGGAGGGGGGGGGTGCTGGAGGAGAACGGAGGGGGGGGGTGCTGGAGGAGAACGGAGGGGGGGGGGTGCTGGAGGAGAACGGAGGGGGGGGGTGCTGGAGGAGAACGGAGGGGGGGGGGGGGAGCTGGAGGAGAACGGAGGGGGGGGTGCTTGAGGAGAACGGAGGGGGGTGGGTGCTGAAGGAGAACGGAGGGGGGTGGGTGCTGAAGGAGAACGGAGGGGGGGTGCTGGAGGAGAACGGAGGGGGGGTGCTGGAGGAGAACACAGGCTTAGTGGACAGAATGGAGGTTGTGTTGGAATCCTCCTCTCCCCTCAAAGTACTTTTCAGGTTCTTCATTCACCCCCCTCTCTGTCCCTCTCCTACATTCCTTTTCCTCTCTCTGATCGCCACCTTATCAGTATCTCTCTCCTTGTCCTCCAACTACCAAACTATCACCCGTCATCCTAACCCTTCTCTTCTCTGCTACAGATTATCTCTACGACAAAATCTCATCCTTCTCCCGCCCCAACTTCTGTCTACAACAGTTCACTGTCACCCCCCCGGATACCTTTCCCCCCCCCCACTACACACAGAATCCGACCCCCGACCGCTACAACCCTGGCAGACAGACAATACCAGAAGCCTCAAAAAATGTATCTGTGCTGCTGAGCGTCACAGAAAGATCTCATCCAATATAAATCTGCCCTCCAAAAATACCATTCCTGCCTCCGCACTGCCAAACAGACCTACGTTCTCACCCTCATTACCACCCCCTCACTTCATCCTCCATTACCTCCCCCCACCAACTTACTCACTGCCCAGGAGATTGCTAATCACTTCAGAAATAAGATTGGAGACGATCCGCTCTACAGAGATCTCCCTCACTCTTCACTCTCCTGCACTCTCAATACTTCCCTCTTATAACCCAAATACTACAGAGGAAGTCTCTAAAGTTTCTTCTAAGGCCCACCTGACCTCCTGGAGCCCCTTCCTTCTCTAATACTCCGACCTCCATCTGGACTCTATATCTTCAACCTCTCCCGGCATCTTCCCCAACCCTCTAACACATGCGCCAGTCACTCCATACCAAAAAAGGCCTCACTGGACCCCACCAATCCTGACAACCCAAGACCCATCTCTTTTCTCCCTTTTACCTCCAAACTCCTCGAATGTTTAGTCTACAACCCAGCCGAGGGACCACCTCCCATGAGAATAACCTTCTTCATCCCCTTCAGTCTGGATTTCACCCCCAGCACTCCACAGAAACTGCCCCCCTAAAACTCACAAATCACTTACTAACAGCCAAAGCCAACGGCCATTATTCCGTACTCTTATTCTTCGACCTTTCCGCTGCCTTTCATACACTTCACCCCCCTCCTCAAAAAACTCAATTTGCTTGGTCTCCATGGCTGCACTCTCCGTTGGTTCGAATCTTACCTATCTCATCGCACCTTCAGTGTCACAACTCCACTTCCCCCTCCGCCGACTCCACTTCCCCCTCCGCCGACTCCACTTCCCCCTCCGCCGACTCCACTTCCCCCTCCGCCGACTCCACTTCCCCCTCCGCCGACTCCACTTCCCCCTCCGCCGACTCCACTTCCCCCTCCGCCGACTCCACTTCCCCTCCGCCGACTCCACTTCCCCCTCCGCCGACTCCACTTCCCCCTCCGCCGACTCCACTTCCCCCTCCGCCGACTCCACTCCCCTCCGCCGACTCCACTTCCCCCTCCGCCGACTCCACTTCCCCTCCGCCGACTCCACTTCCCCCTCCGCCGACTCCACTTCCCCCTCCGCCGACTCCACTTCCCCCTCCGCCGACTCCACTTCCCCCTCCGCCGACTCCACTTCCCCCTCCGCCGACTCCACTTCCCCCTCCCCTCCGCCGACTCCACTTCCCCTCCGCCGACTCCACTTCCCCCTCCGCCGACTCCACTTCCCCCTCCGCCGACTCCACTTCCCCCTCCGCCGACTCCACTTCCCCCTCCGCCGACTCCACTTCCCCCTCCGCCGACTCCACTTCCCCCTCCGCCGACTCCACTTCCCCCTCCGCCGACTCCACTTCCCCCTCCGCCGACTCCACTTCCCCCTCCGCC
>CM055127.1:500648464-500675152 GCA_029206835.1 Rana muscosa
TGCGCTGTCCAATTGGTGAGATATAAACCACTGATGTAGTGAATCTACCTCTCCAGTAACAAATGCTGCAACTTCTATGTGAGACACACACAATAAAAGAGTAATAGAAATAATAAAGCTGCGCAAATAGTGAAAATAATAGGTTTGCACCACTATTAAACAAAAGAAAAAGTATAAGCAGAGCTCAGTCTCTATAGCCAAAGGTGACAACGCCACCTGATAAAGGTCCTGACTGATTGCCAGACACCTACCTCACATTCAGCAAGAGTACAAAGTCCTGTATTGTGAGAAAAATGTAATAATATTTAATATGAACTATAAAATCCTGATAACCAAAACAACAACGAAGTGTGGGTGAGGATCTTCTTGTTCAGCTAATTGGTGACTTCAAACCTAAAAACACCCAATGAAAAGTGCCGTACACTTGATAGATAGAGATTCCACCACCACCAGTTCTTACTGCCGCTTACCAGAACTATTGATCCCTTCAGAGATCAATACAAACAGATGGCTATTCCCCAGCTAGGGTCTCTAGGTGATTTATCAATATCGGCTTATCTCCCGAATTCCACGCCACTCCTCATAACCTTCAACAGATGAGCCTCATCACACACTTGTCAAAATCAACTGTGGAGCTTTAACATAGCCAACCTCACACCATGACAGTCCAGCAAGGAGTATGGTGACATAGACCTGAACATCCTGGGCAGTGTAGTGCAGGGATGCAGGAATACCAGGTGTGTACACATTCTCAGCTCCTACTGTAAATGTATATTCTTGGAGATGTGGGGGAGGGGGGACAGGGATAACACTCAACTGTGGGTGGGTTCCCTTGCTGTGGGTGGGTTGCCGGGGTTGCCTTGCTGTGGATGGGTTTCCCGGTCACTTTTGTTGATCCTGGGACCTTTTTATCGGCCTCTGATGGTCTCATACTTTTTGTCTTTAGTTTGCCAACCCGGACTTCACTCAGCCCATTTCGGAGGTGGTGGATGAGGTTATCCAGAATTGTCCCATTGACGTGCGGCGCCCTCTCTATAAGGTAGACGTATCTCTGTGTATAATGGGGGACCCCCTATGGAGATGTATAATGGGGGACCCCTCATGTAGATGGTATGGAGATGTATAATGGGGGATGTAACGAAACGTCCCACACTCCGCTTGAGTGCTTCCGTAATATACAACTTCCCTCTAGTCTGGATATAGATATCAGATATTCCAGCTGCTCACATGCACAACGAGACGGTACTTGTTTTGCTGAACATGGACGGTTTTATTTGAGATGACACACATATATATACAGCAGGCTTACAATACAAAGTGTAACCAGAAACCCAATTAACATGGACTAGTTTTACTAAATCATTTACCCAGACTAGGTGACTCAGACATGACCTTTTAGGGTAGACTTCACATCTCCTAGCTCACCGGCTATACAATACAAATTATCATACAATAGTAGGAGTCTGCTTGTCTCCTGCATTGTACAGAGGCCAATGTGATCGGCTCTTTCAATTAACATGTTGAGTTCAGAATCAAACAAACCAAGAATAGTCTTTACATTTTATTGTGGCTAAAAATTACTGTCCCATTTTAAGTAATCCAAGATATATTTTCTCAATCACCCTGTGCCATCCTTGCACAGGGTGACTTAGACATAAGAGGTGCATGGGGAGCTAAAACAAGGGTATCCCATACTTTCCAAGTGATTCTGGGTTCCACATGCCTTCCCGTCACATCTCTCCCCTTTCGGCAGAAGACTAACACAGGAGGAGACCCCAGACGGGTTGACTCCGAAGTTAGTCCATAGTTCCAGTCCTCTAATGCTGTTATCCACACAGTACCCCCAAACAAATTGTTCTAAACAGAGTATTGCTCACCCAGCCAACCTCTGCCTCTCTCAGAGAACATACCCGCTGCTTGGGGGGTAGTGTGGACTAGTCCTTCCCCCTGGAGTCCCTTTTAGCTGCTGGAGAGAAGACAGGGTAGCTGGGCTCACTCCGTCATGCTGTTGGGGATCTGCGCCGACTGCCCAGCATCCCTGGGATATACAGGTGGGGACTGAAGCCCCATCCACCTTTACAGGAAATTCGTCCTCGGTTAGTTGAGGGTTGGCCAGCAGCACTCTGCCCTGTTGCCAGCCCTTCTGCTGGAAACCCCACGCTAACTGTTGGGGAGGGAGGCCGACTGGGGAGGGAGGCCGACTGCCCCGGCTCCCTGGAACTTTGCAGTTGGTGCTGGGCAGAGGTTGGTAGCACTTTGCCCAGTTGCCAGCGCTTCAGCTGGGTTAGTGTCATCATTCTGGGGCGCCGTCTGCTGTTGGAACTCCCTTTCACTGGTATTGTCTCCCAGGTGCACAACCCCTTGTTGGGGAGGGGAAATGGCTGCTTCGCCCTGCATCTCTGAAATCCACTGGGAAAGAGGAACCATCACCTCACCTTGGCCTCCGAAACTGCCACGAGTGTAGAGCAGGGGTCTGCAGTACTCTGTCCTGCTGCCAGTGCTTGAGCAGGTGATGCATAATCTATAACATCCTCTGAACAGTCCATTAAGTCCATACCTTCTGTAATCTGTGGCTGAAGAGATGTGCCGACTGCCCCAGCTCCCTGGAACGCCACAGTTGTTGCCCGTGCTGGGCAGAGTTTGGTAGCACTCTGCCCTGTTGCCAGCACTTCTGCAGGGGACTCCACATCATCTGCTTTGGCTAACTGTTGGGGCAAGAGGCTGAATTCCTCCCCTCCCAAACTGTGCAGCTGCCATTGGGGAGGTGAGCTGGCTGCTTCCTTTTCCGTTCCCTCATCTGGCTGCTGGGAAGTGATCGCCACCTTCTCACCATGAGCCTCGAACTGCCACAGGTGTGGTGCAGAGGTCTTGGACCCTCTGTCCGGTGACCAGCGCCTCAGCTGGGGAAGTTCCTTGCAACTCCACAGATACTGCTGTTGGTGCTGGTCAGAGCACACTGAAGTTTGGCCCTGATACCAGCTCTTCTACTGGAGGCTCATCAGGTTTTTCTTCCTCAGCAGAGAAGTCTATCAAATGCTGGGCAGAGGTTTAGGACCCTCTGTTCGGTTGCCAGCACTTCAGCTGGAGAAGTTTGTTGGAACTCCATAGGTGCTGCTGGCAGAAAATCCCATGTCCCTGTCAGTGTTGTGGGAGAAAGGCCGACTACCTCTTCCCTCAAGAAGGTCAAAGCCACTGTTGGTGCTGGGCAAAGGTTAGCAGAGCTCTGCCCTGTTGTCAGCACTTCAGGTTTGGGGACGGCAATCTCCGGTGTTTCCACTGCCGGTTCTCTGGCATGCTGCTGAACGCATTCTAGCAGTTTCCTGTATGCCCTTTCCAGATGCTGTTCCTTCCTTAACAAATAGTCTAGATCAGGTTTAAGCTCTGAGACCCCTGCAAAACCGAGCATAGCCTCTCTGTGTTCTCGCAGGTCCTCAAGGGTCGGTTCCCCTTCATCGCCAAACACAAAACAATCTGTAAGGATCTCCCACAGCAATCCAGGGCCACCAAAGTCATATCCCTCCGGAGAGCATTCTGTTGTCTCCCCTGAATATTCCTCCTCCGCGTGCCATTGCAGAGCCCGATACCGATTGTCCAGCTCTATCTCCTGCTGGACCAGCCTGTCCAGCTTGGTCACTCATTGCTCCTGGGGCCGCTCTCCCAGGAATGCCATCCGCAATGCCCGTTGGTCACTGGCCCGTTGTTCTGGGGTTGGAAAGCACTTTCCCTGTTTTATACCAGCGAGCTGGAGGGCTCCAATCCAAATCTCCACCTGAATCGGCTGCCTGACCTCCAGGTATTCATCCTCAGACACAGTCCTGGTGTATGCTGAAAGGACGATCTGCAGCAGCCCCGGGAACTCTGATGCCAGGTCCATATCTCCGCTGGGGTGACCAAAGTCTGCTTATCCTGATCTTGGATCCAGGTGGAGGTTTGGATATCCCAGACTACAGGAAGCGTCCCGCTGCTTGCCACCAATGTAACGGAACATCCCACACTCCGCTTGAGTGCTTTCGTCATATACCACTCCCTTCTAGTCTGGATATAGATATTGGATATTCCAGCTGCTCACAAGCACACAACGAGACGATACTTGTTTGTCTGCTGAACATGGACTTTTTTTATTTGAGATGATATATATACAGCTTTAGCTTAAATAGACACATATGCATAAGTGAGAGGGCTTCACATCCCAAAATGGATATCGAACAGCACGGATATTTTTCCCGTGGGATTTTTTAGCAGCAAAAAGTATAGAACAAAATGAGTTATGTAAAATGATTTTATTCAAAAATAGGGCACATTACAAGTTAGTTAATCCAAGTATTTTTATGAACTCCGGTATATACAAAGCCAAATACATGTATACCAGAATGAGCAATATTGTACAAGTTATGGACAATAGAAGTAAGATCATACGTATAGATACATGTAGTACACAGAGGGAAGCCCCGATGCATTTCGACCCATGCAGGTCTTCCTCAGGGGGGTCTTACATCCTGTAGGACATGAATGAGTAAATACATTAGATTCATAGCATATTTCAAATATCTCCCATTGGCTTAGAGCAGATCAGCATATATAATTACTAATAATACCTTTTTTAGCAATGATTTATCTTATTTTATATAGAAAGGGCTGGGAGAAGAAAACAAGAGAAAATGCTATTATATAAATATTGACATCGAAAAACAAACTTTTATTGCATACTTACCCTCTTGATCACATAGGTGGCGAAACCGGAGATTTAAAAGCTTGACTCTTTGAGGTCTCCCCAATTTTCCTGTGGGGGGATTTCTTTTTCGTACATCACGGGACACAGAGCGACTTAGTCATTACTAATGGGTTATATAGATTACCTTCAGGTGCTGGCACTGGCCACTTTCAAACCGGAAGTACCCTCCCCTATATAAGCCCCTCCCATCCGGGAGCACCTCAGTTTTTTGCCAGTGTCTAAGGTGTTGGCCAAAGAGTAACATGTGTTTTCCTGAGCTTGCGTACAGGTTCTTTTGGGCCTTAGTAAGCTATTCCGGATCCCACCAAAAAAGCTTCATAGCTAAACGGTCGGTACCCGGGCCTTGCAGCGGAAGAGCAAGGTTTTGCCTGTAATGCTTCTCTTAGGAGGGCTGGACCCTGGGATCCAGAGCTCTGGTCATACCCACGACCAAGATGTTGTCTGTGCAGGGTGCTATACAGGTCCAGGGGAGTGGAATCCTTGGGAACCCGGTCCCTGAAGGTCTAATTACAATGCCTGCCGTGATAGGTGAAGTTTGGGCTTCTGTGGACCAAACAGAGTCCTGCGGCGGGGATCAGGTAAGTGGGGGCCCCCAGGAACTTGGTTCTATTGGGGGACCCCCAAGCCTAATTTGTCTTTCTGTCTGTTACCTAACGGTATTCCCGCTAATATCTGTGTATGCCTGCAACTACTGAAAATGTAAAATTTTAATAGTAGTCAAGAGAAAAAAAAAAAAAAAGAGGAGGACCGCGGTACCTGTGTTAAACCACTAGAGGCCGCTGTGGTCCATTTTTCTTGTCATGTGGATCTTTGGTTTTCTCAAGTCAAAAGATCCAGGCAGTTGGTAAGTTTGTCTGTGGGAATCCACTTCCTCTGCCCTGTTGCTGCGCTCATCCACCGCACAGGCCCTCCGGCAAAAAGGGCCCTGGCTCCTAGTCCCTGTTTGGTTTCGAAAAGGGCGCCAATGGCGCACGGGCACGCGCCTCCTATGAAAAAAAGGGGCGGGTGGATGACGCTCGATGCGCGCCACGGCGCTTCTGCGCATGTGCAGGCGTCCCAGCTTGTATAAAGACACAGTACAAGTGTCAGCTGGATGCAAACAGAGCTAGCAACAAACAGTGGCACACAGAGGCGGTTGATGCAGGCATCCCCATAGAAAGGCACTTTAGTGGACACCAGCTGGTATATAGCAGCAACTTTGTTAGACTATTACCAGCAAAATTGGTGTATGACGACGGGAATACCTCAGCTTTGTGCTTAAAGGATATGTCGTCCTGACGCTCCGGAAATAGGTCTTTCAGGAAGCCAAAGGGGTCTCCATCGGGCTCTGAGGATATTGGGCATGCTTGCACTGCACCAATCTCCCCTGAGAATTCAGAGGTCAGTAGCCGTAGGAACCCCGCAGGAGTGCCTGGTGCTGCGGCTGTCCCCAGTCCACCTGCTCCTGTATATATAACAGAGGAGGTTTTATCCTCAACTCTGGGAGGATTGGAAGAGAGATTAACAGCATTGATCGCTGCTTCCCTGTCACAGGGAAAGCACGCCCGATCTCCGTCTCCTCCTTCAGAGTGCCTGTTAGTGGAGGAACAGCCCCACACAGAGATCGACCTACCTGAAGGGGATCAGGATGAGGTTGATTCAGTTATAGAGGAATCAACAGTGGAGGAACCTTTCTCAGCATCTCAGGCTGAAAGATTATGGGTTCAGTCTCTGACTAACATGGTCCGATCAGCATTTAAAATGCCTCTGGCGGAACCACCATCCACTACGGTTTCCTCGCTGGGGTCGCTAAAAGCTCCCCAGGCTGTCTGTTCCTTCCCAATCCACCCTTTATTAGAAGGGCTTATTTACCAGGATTGGGAGCATCCTGATAAAATATTTGCTCCCCCCAAGAGATTTCCGGTGATCTATCCCATGGAGGATAAGTTCATAAAAAAATGGAGGGTCCCTACAGTGGACGCAGCCATCTCTTCTGTTAACAAATCACTGACATGTCCAGTAGATAATGTTCCAATGTTCAAAGACCCAATAGATAAAAAATTGGAGTCTTTACTAAAATCTGCTTTCTCTACAGCAAGCATGGTGACACAACCTGCAGTAGCAGCGATTGGAGTCTGCCAAGCAGTGAAAGATCAGTTGAAACAAGTCTTAAGGGACTTACCAGATCAGCAGGCTCTTGCCCTAGCTGACCTACCTAGAGCCTTGTGTTTTGCGGTGGACGCCATAAAGGATACAATCCAACAGGCCTCCCGCTTTACGCTGTCTATAGTACATATGCGTAGGCTTCTATGGCTCAAAAACTGGTCTGCTGAAGCTCCCTGTAAGAAACTGCTGGTTAGGTTCCCATTTCATGGAGAACGCTTATTTGGAGAAGATCTGGACAAATATATCCAGAAAATTTCTGCCGGTAAAAGTTCACTCTTACCGGTTAAGAACAAGGGTAGAAGTCCTTCTTTTAAGAGGCCTACTTCTCCAGTCCCGGGCACATCGGCTGTGAAGCAGTTCCGACGGCCTCCGCGGTCAAATTCAGGGGGCAGAAATCAGGGACAATCACAGGGTAACAAGAAGCCCTGGATCAAGAGAGGTACAAAACCTCCCCCGAAGGCATGAAGCGTTGCCCCCACTCAATCGGGTGGGGGGAAGACTTCAGTTGTTCACAGAGACCTGGCGGGACACCATCAGAGATGGGTGATCTCTGCAGTAAGTCTGGGATACAAGCTGGAGTTAAGACATTCCTCCTGCCCATTTCTTTTTCGTACATCACGGGACACAGAGCGACTTAATCATTACTAATGGGTTATATAGTTTACCTTCAGGTGTTGGCACTGGCCAATTCCAAACCGGAAGTACCCTCCCCTATATAAGCCCCTCCCACCCGGGAGCACCTCAGTTTTTTGCCAGTGTCTAAGGTGTTGGCCAAAGAGTAACATGTGTTTTCACTGGGCTTGCGTACAGGTTCTTTTGGGCCTTAGTAAGCTGTTCCGGATCCCACCAAAAAAGCTTCATAGCTAAACGGTCGGTACCCGGGCCTTGCAGCAGAAGAGCAAGGTTCTGCCTGTAATGCTTCTCTTAGGAGGGCTGGACCCTGGGATCCAGAGCTCTGGTCATACCCACGACCAAGACGCTGTCTGTGCAGGGTGCTATACAGGTCCAGGGGAGTGGAATCCTTGGGAACCCGGTCCCTGAAGGTTTAATTACAATGCCTGCCGTGATAGGTGAAGTTTGGACTTCTGTGGACCAAACAAAGTCCTGCGGCGGGGATCAGGTAAGTGGGGGCCCCCAGGAACTTGGTTCTATTGGGGGACCCCCAAGCCTAATTTGTCTTTCTGTCTGTTACCTAACGGTATTCCCGCTAAATATCTGTGTTTGCCTATAACTACTGAAAATGTAAAATTTTAATAGTAGTCAAGAAAAAAAAAAAAAACAGGGACCGCGGTACCTGTGTTAAACCACTAGAGGCCGCTGTAGTCCATTTTTCTTGTAATGTGGATCTTTGGTTTTCTCAACTCAAAAGATCCAGGCAGCTGGTAAGTTTCTCTGAGGGAATCCACTTCCTCTGCCCTGTTGCTGCGTTCATCCACCGCACAGGCCCTCCGGCAAAAAGGGCCCTGGCTCCTAGTCCTCTGTTGGTTTTCGAAAAGGGCGCCATTGGCGCACGGGCGCGCGCGCGGGCGCGTGCACGCGCCTCCTATGAAAAAAAAGGGGCGGGGCGGGTGGATGGCGCTCGATGCGCGCCGCGGCGCTTCTGCGCATGTGCGGGCGTCCCAGCATGGTTAAAAGACACAGTACAAGTGTCAGCTGCATGCAAACAGAGCTAGCAACAAACAGTGGCACACAGAGGCGGTTGATGCAGGCATCCCCTAGAAAGGCACTTTAGTGGACACCAGCTGGTATATAGCAGCACCTGTGTTAGACTATTACCAGCAAAAATTGGTGTATGACGACGGGAATACCTCAGCTTTGTGCTTAAAGGATATGTCGTCCAGACGCTCCGGAAATAGATCTTCCAGGAAGCCAAAGGGGTCTCCATCGGGCTCTGAGGATATTGGGCATGCTTGCACTGCACCAATCTCCCCTGAGAATGCAGAGGTCAGTAGCCGTAGAAACCCCGCAGGAGTGCCTGGTGCTGCGGCTGTCCCCAGTCCACCTGCTCCTGTATATATAACAGAGGAGGTTTTATCCTCAACTCTGGGAGGATTGGAAGAGAGATTAACAGCATTGATCGCTGCTTCCCTGTCACAGGGAAAGCACGCCCGATCTCCGTCTCCTCCTTCAGAGTGCCTGTTAGTGGAGGAACAGCCCCACACAGAGATCGACCTACCTGAAGGGGATCAGGATGAGGTTGATTCAGTTATGGAGGAATCAACAGTGGAAGAACCTTTCTCAGCTTCTCAGGCTGAAAGATTATGGGTTCAGTCTCTGACTAACATGGTCCGATCAGCATTTAAAATGCCTCTGGCGGAACCACCATCCACTACGGTTTCCTCGCTGGGGTCGCTAAAAGCTCCCCAGGCGGTCTGTTCCTTCCCAATCCACCCTTTATTAGAAGGGCTTATTTACCAGGATTGGGAGCATGCTGATAAAATATTTGCTCCCCCCAAGAGATTTCCGGTGATCTATCCCATGGAGGATAAGTTCATAAGAAAATGGAGGGTCCCTATAGTGGACGCAGCCATCTCTTCTGTTAACAAATCACTGACATGTCCAGTAGATAATGTTCCAATGTTCAAAGACCCAATAGATAAAAAATTGGAGTCTTTACTAAAATCTGCTTTCTCTACAGCAAGTATGGTGACACAACCTGCGGTAGCAGCGATTGGAGTCTGCCAAGCAGTGAAAGATCAGTTGAAACAAGTCTTAAGGGACTTACCAGATCAGCAGGCTCTTGCCCTAGCTGACCTGCCTAGAGCCTTGTGTTTTGCGGTGGACGCCATAAAGGATACAATCCAACAGGCCTCCCGCTTTACGCTGTCTGTAGTACATATGCGTAGGCTTCTGTGGCTCAAAAACTGGTCTGCTGAAGCTCCCTGTAAAAAACTGCTGGTTAGCTTCCCATTTCATGGAGAACGCTTATTTGGAGAAGATCTGGACAAATATATCCAGAAAATTTCTGCCGGTAAAAGTTCACTCTTACCGGTTAAGAACAAGGGTAGAAGTCCTTCTTTTAAGAGGCCTACCTCTCCAGTCCCGGGCACATCGGCTGTGAAGCAGTTCCGACGGCCTCCGCGGTCAAATTCAGGGGGCAGAAATCAGGGACAATCACAGGGTAACAAGAAACCCTGGATCAAGAGAGGTACAAAACCTCCCCCCAAGGCACGAAGCGTTGCCCCCACTCAATCGGGTGGGGGGAAGACTTCAGTTGTTCACAGAGACCTGGCGGGACACCATCAGAGACAGATGGGTGCTCTCCGCAGTAAGTCTGGGATACAAGCTGGAGTTAAAAGGCACTCCTCCTGCCCAATTTATGAGGTCAAACGTGCCAAGAGATCCCCAAAAGAGAGGATCCCTCCTTCTGGCACTAGAACAACTATTGCTCCAAGGTGTAATCATGAAGGTTCCCCTGGAAGAAAGCGGATTCGGGTTTTACTCGAACCTTTTCACAGTCCCCAAACCAAATGGGGACGTGAGGCCCATATTAAATCTAAAAGGGCTAAACAAGTTCCTAAATATCAGGACTTTTCGGATGGAGTCGATCCGATCAGTGGCCACCGCCCTACAAGGGCAGGAATGGCTAGCCTCGATCGACATAAGGGATGCTTATCTGCATATTCCCATCTTTCCGGCCCATCAGAAATTTCTACGCTTTGCAGTAGAAGGGCGCCATTTTCAGTTCAGAGCCTTACCTTTCGGTCTGGCCACAGCACCACGAGTGTTCACAAAAATTCTGGCCCCATTATTGGCCAATCTAAGAACACAGGGTGTAACGATAATGGCATATCTAGACGACCTGCTACTAATAGACCACTCAGTGGAAAAGCTGGAAGTAGCTATTCACAAGACAATCGAGTATCTGGAATATCACGGTTGGATTATCAACCGGGACAAGTCAGCTCTAAGACCAGTCAAAAGTCTGGAATACTTAGGGCTAAGGCTGGATTCAAATCAGAGAAAGATTTTCTTACCTCCAGAGGTGGTGTCGTCTTTAAGAAATTTGACCCACTTAGTGGGTACAAAAAGAAAACATCCATACGCCTCTGCATGAGGCTGCTGGGAAAGATGGTGGCTTCATTCGAAGCGGTACCCTACGGTCAATTCCATTCAAGGAATTTGCAAAGGGCCATACTGTCAGCCTGGAACAAAAAAGTTCAGGCTTTAGACTTACCAATGTCCCTGTCCCCTTCCGTTCGCAAGAGCCTCCATTGGTGGTTGGTGCCCCAGAATCTGGAAAGAGGGAAACCCTTCAGTCCGGTTTCTTGGAAGGTGGTCACTACAGATGCCAGCCTCATCAGCTGGGGGGCAGTCCTGGAGCAATGGTCTCTCCAGGGCAAGTGGTCAGAAGCAGAAAAGACCCTGCCCATCAATCTCTTAGAGATACGAGCAGCCCGGTATGCCCTAGTAGCATGGACATCCAAACTCCAGGGGTCCCCTGTCAGAATTCAATCAGACAATGCCACGGCAGTGGCATATATCAATCACCAGGGTGGCACCAAAAGTCGTGCAGCCCAGAAGGAAGCAAATTGCATCCTGGAGTGGGCAGAAAGATATGTCCCAGCCATATCCGCGGTTTTCATCCCAGGAGTGGAAAATTGGAGAGCGGACTTTCTAAGTCGCCAACAATTATGCCCGGGGGAATGGTCTCTTCACCCCGAGGTTTTCCAGGCAATATGCCAGCGGTGGGGAACACCGGATGTAGATCTGCTAGCATCCAGATTCAACGCAAAGGTGGACAGGTTTGTGTCTCGCACAAGGGATCCCCTAGCTTGCGGCTCGGATGCCCTAGTGTTCCCTTGGGATCGGTTCAAGCTGATATATGCATTCCCACCGCCACAATTGTTACCGCGATTACTCCGCAGAATCAGGGTAGAAAAGAAACCAGTGATTCTGGTGGCTCCAGCGTGGCCCCGAAGGGCATGGTACGCGGAGATTGTAAAAATGTCAGTGAGGAGTCCGTGGACCCTCCCACTTCGTCCGGACCTGCTGTCGCAAGGACCGATATACCACCCTTCCTTACCAGCCCTAGGTTTGACGGCCTGGCTATTGAAGCCCACATTCTGAAAAAGAGAGGGCTCTCTAATCCTGTGGTATCTACCATGATCAATGCCAGGAAACCGGTATCCAGGCAGATCTATTATAGGATCTGGAAGGCGTACATCGCCTGGTGTGAGGCCAAGAAATGGCATCCACGTAAGTACGTGATAGGGAGGATTTTGGACTTCCTACAATGGGCTGTAGATAGGAAGCTGGCCTTGAGTACTATCAAGGGTCAGATTTCGGCCTTGTCAATATTTTTTCAAAGGCCCTTGGCTTCGCATTCACTAGTCAAAGCCTTTATACAAGGAGTGATGCGTATTAGCCCTCCGGTTAGTATTCCCATATGTCCTTGGGACTTAAACCTGGTTCTGTCGGTTCTACAGAAACAACCGTTTGAACCATTACAACACATTTCCTTGGTTCTTCTCACCAGGAAATTGGTTTTCTTAGTAGCCATTTGTTCGGCTAAAAGAGTATCGGAATTAGCAGCTATGTCCTGTAAGGAGCCATATCTGGTTGTCCATAAGGACAGAGTAGTATTACGTCCTCATCCAGCCTTTCTTCCTAAGGTGGTATCGAGGTTTCATTTGAACCAAGATGTGGTTCTTCCTTCTTTTTTCCCCAAACCTAGCTCAGTAGAGGAAAAGTTATTACATTCTTTGGATGTGGTAAGAGCAGTTAAAGCTTATCTAAAAGCCACTGCTCAGATTCGCAGAACGGATACTTTGTTTATTCTGCCGGAAGGCCCCAGAAAGGGTCAGGCAGCATCAAAATCTACTTTAGCCAAGTGGATTCGACAGGTCATAATACAAGCCTATGGCTTGAGAAAGAGACCGCCTCCGTTCAAAGTTAGGGCGCACTCCACAAGAGCGGTTGGAACTTCATGGGCAGTGCATCACCAGGCCTCCCTGGCTCAAGTATGTAAGGCCGCAACATGGTCTTCGGTACACACGTTTACTAGGTTCTACCAGGTAGACGTTAGAAGTCAGGAGGATGTCGCCTTTGGGCGCAGTGTGTTGCAGGCCGCAAAAGATCCTCATGCCTGATTGCGCCCAGCTTATGTACCCCCCCCTCATTTGGCATTGCTTTGGGACGTCCCATTAGTAATGATTAAGTCGCTCTGTGTCCCGTGATGTACGAAAAAGAAAAAGGGATTTTTATAACAGCTTACCTGTAAAATCCTTTTCTTGGAGTACATCACGGGACACAGAGCTCCCACCCCTCTTTTTGGGACACTTATTGCTTGGCTACAAAACTGAGGTGCTCCCGGGTGGGAGGGGCTTATATAGGGGAGGGTACTTCCGGTTTGGAATTGGCCAGTGCCAACACCTGAAGGTAAACTATATAACCCATTAGTAATGATTAAGTCGCTCTGTGTCCCGTGATGTACTCCAAGAAAAGGATTTTACAGGTAAGCTGTTATAAAAATCCCTTTTTTATGAGGTCAAACGTGCCAAGCGATCCCCAGAAGAGTGGATCCCTCCTTCTGGCACTAGAACAACTATTGCTCCAAGGGTAATCATGAGGTTCCCTTGGAAGAAAGCGGATTCGGGTTTTACTCGAACCTTGTCACAGTCCCCAAACCAAATGGGGGTGTGAGGCCCATATTAAATCTAAAAGGGCTAAACAAGTTCCTAAATATCAGGACTTTTCGGATGGAGTCAATCCGATCGGTGGCCACCGCCCTACAAGGGCAGGAATGGTTAGCCTCGATCGACATAAAGGATGCTTATCTGCATATTCCCATCTTTCCGGCCCACCAGAAATTTCTACGCTTTGCAGTAGAAGGGCGCCATTTTCAGTTCAGAGCCTTACCTTTTCGGTCTGGCCACAGCACCAAGAGTGTTCACAAAAATTCTGGCCCCACTATTGGCCAATCTAAGAACACAAGGTGTAACGATAATGGCTTATCTAGACGACCTGCTACTAATGGACCACTCAGTGGAAAAGCTGGAAGTAGCTATTCACAAGACAATCGAGTATCTGGAATATCACGGTTGGATTATCAACCGGGACAAGTCAGCTCTAAGACCAGTCAAAAGTCTGGAATACTTAGGGCTAAGGCTGGATTCAAATAAGAGAAAGATTTTCTTACCTCCAGGAGAAGGTGTCGTCTTTGAAAGATTTGACCCACTTAGTGGGTACAAAAAGAAAACCATCCATACGCCTGTGCATGAGGCTGCTGGGAAAAATGGTGGCTTCATTCGAAGCGGTACCCTACGGTCAATTCCATTCAAGGAACTTGCAGAGGGCCATACTGTCAGCCTGGAACAAAAAAGTTCAGGCTTTAGACTTACCAATGTCCCTGTCCCCTTCCGTTCGCAAGAGCCTCCATTGGTGGTTGGTGCCCCAGAATCTGGAAAGAGGGAAACCCTTTAGTCCGGTTTCTTGGAAGGTGGTCACTACAGATGCCAGCCTCATAGGCTGGGGGGCAGTACTGGAGCAATGGTCTCTCCAGGGCAAGTGGTCAGAAGCAGAAAAGGCCCTGCCCATCAATCTCTTAGAGATACGAGCAGCCCGGTATGCCCTAGTAGCATGGACATCCAAACTCCAAGGGTCCCCTGTCAGAATTGAATCAGACAATGCCACAGCAGTGGCATATATCAATCACCAGGGGGGCACCAGGAGTCGTGCAGCCCAGAGGGAAGCGAATTGCATCCTGGAGTGGGCAGAAAGATATGTCCCAGCCATATCCGTGGTTTTCATCCCAGGAGTGGAAAATTGGAGAGCGGACTTTTTAAGTCGCCAACAATTATGCCCGGGGGAATGGTCTCTTCACCCCGAGGTTTTCCAGGCAATATGCCAGCGGTGGGGAACACCGGATGTAGATCTGCTAGCATCCAGATTCAACGCAAAGGTGGACAGATTTGTCTCTCGCACAAAGGATCCCCTAGCTTGCGGCTCGGATGCCCTAGTGTTCCCTTGGGATCAGTTCAAGCTGATATATGCATTCCCACTGCCACAATTGTTACCGCGATTACTCCGCAGAATCAGGGTAGAAAAGAAACCAGTGATTCTGGTGGCTCCAGCGTGGCCCCGAAGGGCATGGTACGCGGAGATTGTAAAAATGTCAGTGAGGAGTCCTTGGACCCTCCCACATCGTCCGGACCTGCTTTCGCAAGGACCGATATACCACCCTTCCTTACCAGCCCTAGGTTTGACGGCCTGGCTATTGAAGCCCACATTCTGAAAAAGAGAGGGCTCTCTAATCCTGTGGTATCTACCATGATCAATGCCAGGAAGCCGGTATCCAGGCAGATCTATTATAGAATCTGGAAGGCGTACATCGCCTGGTGTGAAGCCAGGAAATGGCATCCACGTAAGTACGTGATAGGGAGGATTTTGGACTTCCTACAGTGGGCTGTAGATAGGAAGCTTGCCTTGAGTACTATCAAGGGTCAGATTTTGGCCTTGTCAATATTTTTTCAAAGGCCCTTGGCTTCGCATTCACTAGTCAAAGCCTTTATACAAGGAGTGATGCGTATTAGCCCTCCGGTTAGTATTCCCATATGTCCATGGGACTTAAACCTGGTTCTGTCGGTTCTACAGAAACAACCATTTGAACCATTGCAACACATTTCCTTGGTTCTTCTCACCAGGAAATTGATTTTCTTAGTAGCCGTTTGTTCGGCTAAAAGAGTGTCGGAATTAGCCGCCTTGTCCTGTAAGGAGCCATATCTGGTTGTCCATAAGGACAGAGTAGTGTTACGTCCTCATCCAGCCTTTCTTCCTAAGGTGGTATCGAGTTTTCATTTGAACCAAGATGTGGTTCTTCCTTCCTTTTTCCCCAAGCCTACTTCGGTAGAGGAAAAGTTATTACATTCTTTGGATGTAGTAAGAGCAGTTAAAGCTTATCTAAAAGCCACTGCTCAGATTCGCAGAACGGATACTTTGTTTATTCTGCCGGAAGGCCCCAGAAAGGGTCAGGCAGCGTCAAAATCTACTTTAGCCAAGTGGATTCGACAGGTCATTATGCAAGCCTATGGCTTGAGAAGGAGACCGCCTCCGTTCAAAGTTAGAGCGCACTCCACAAGAGCAGTTGGAACTTCATGGGCAGTGCATCACCAGGACTCCCTGGCTCAAATCTGTAAGGCCGCAACATGGTCTTCAGTACACACGTTTACTAGGTTCTACCAGGTGGACGTTAGAAGTCAGGAGGATGTCGCCTTTGGGCGCAGTGTGTTGCAGGCCGCAAAAGATCCTCATGCCTGATGGCGCCCAGCTTATGTATCCCTCCCCTCATTTGGCATTGCTTTGGGACATCCCATTAGTAATGACTAAGTCGCTCTGTGTCCCGTGATGTACGAAAAAGAAAAAGGGATTTTTATAACAGCTTACCTGTAAAATCCTTTTCTTGGAGTACATCACGGGACACAGAGCTCCCACCCCTCTTTTGGGGACACTTATTGCTTGGCTACAAAACTGAGGTGCTCCCGGATGGGAGGGGCTTATATAGGGGAGGGTACTTCCGGTTTGGAAGTGGCCAGTGCCAGCACCTGACGGTATCTATATAACCCATTAGTAATGACTAAGTCGCTCTGTGTCCCGTGATGTACTCCAAGAAAAGGATTTTACAGGTAAGCTGTTATAAAAATCCCTTTATTTCGTGTTATCAAGGCGTCCTCCCCCCCGCCCCTCGGCGGGTCCTCTCCACAGATCAAAGACTGCTCACAGAGGGTCACACTCAAAGTGAGTGGGAACGACCAATTGCTGACTAATGGGCAGGTGGGGTGGGCAGGTACCTGGACCGAGCGCCTGAAAGTGGTGATAATGTTTAAAGTTTAATACAAAATCTATCTATTTTATTCTTTTTAATAATTTTATATGTTTGCTAATGAGGGAAAAGTGGGTGTAGACTCCTGAATTGCTGGGAGGGTATGAGAGGTTTCTAAAAGTATTCACATATATAGGGTTGTAATGTTATTATAGAATAAACAAAGCTTCTTTTGGCCTTGTACCACAATGAATATATATGAAATTAATGTAAAAATAAATAACAATTATCGTTCGGTTATGAGGTACATAAAGGAACTAATACAGTATTGAATGAGTACTGGCAGACAGGCCTTGTCCTGATAAGAAATAATGGGAGAATGTGAATGGTCTATGAAGGTGGAAAGATGTGAAAGTAAATACAGTGAATATGGATGTGAAGAATGGTGAGGTGATGAATTGTTGGAAAAATGTATATTAAAAAGAAAATGTTGAAAAAATATATAATTAAGTACTTGATGAAGGATGTGAAAAAATAGCAGTGAAATACAAATACTAATAATGAATGTTGGAGATAGGAAGAGGGGGGGGGGGGATAGGGAAAAAAGACTTGAAATGAATTGTGGGGTATGAAGTGTAGTGACTTGCAAAGATGGTCCTAAGGGTGTGGAGACAGGTGACAATTGGAATAAAAATGTGAGTGAGTGATAGTACTTGGACATAGAGAGGCTGGAAAAGTATGTGTAGCAATCAAGTGACATGTGCTGATGGAAAGAAACAAGGAATGGTGTGTGAGAAACAGAATGGAGTGATACTGGGTATCAGGATATACCTGAAATTTGCAATAATATAATATAATGGCTATGATACACAAGAGTGAGGTTGATTTACTTACATAGCAGCAGTTTGTAGGTTTGAAAACACTGGTAGGGGCAGTAAAATTGGGGACCTTTTGAAAAGGAGGGTATTTGATGAGCAATGGCTTCTAAAGTTATAGGGGCAGCTAGTCGTTTAAACGACTATAGTTAAAGATGAAATATCTTATAACAGCCAGCAAGAAACCTGCTTACCTCTCAAGCAATGAGGAGTCAATTAGTGTGTTTCATGGGAAGTCATCAGACAAATTCCCATGCTAGTATGCCGTTTAAGTACTTAGCCCACCTATCTGCTCGTTAGGGGATCCTCCCATAATGGATTACAGGTGCTGGGTTCCTCCCCCTGCCATCCGCATGGTGTTCCCTGAGTGTGGCCCCCTCATCATTCCAGTGGAGACCACCCGGAACCAGCCGCCATCGCCGTATGCAACAAGCGGCGTCCACACCGGCGCGGAGGCGCCTGAATGGCGCCATCCGTCCCCCCACGCCAGAGCAGACGCCCGGCAATGGACATGGAATGGCACGACACTGTTGGAGTGTCATCTAGTGGTGTAAACACCAACTGTAGGCGCTGAAGGAAGGAACGCTGGATGCGTCTCTCCCCCAGTGCCAGAGAGCAGGATGTCTGAGAGAGCCGGATCCCCGCCCAGAGACTCCTCATTGCTTGAGAGATAAAATAGATAGATTTTGTATTAAACTTTAAACATTATCACCACTTTCAGGCACTCGGTCCAGGTACTCGGGTACCTGCCCACCCCACCCCACCTGCCCATTAGTCTGCAATTGGTCGTTCCCACTCACTTTGAGTGTACCCTCTGTGAGCAGTCTTTGATCTGTGGAGAGGACCCGCCGAGGGGCGGGGGGAGGACGCCTTGATAACACGAAAAATCCCCCCCACAGGAAAATTGGGAAGACCTCAAAGAGTCAAGCTTTTAAATCTCCGGTTTCGCCGCCTATGTGATCAAGAGGGTAAGTATGCAATAAAAGTTTGTTTTTCGATGTCAATATTTATATGATAGCATTTTCTCTTGTTTTCTTCTCCCAGCCCTTTTCTATATAAAATAAGATAAATCATTGCTAAAAAAAGGTATTAGTAAATATATATGCTGATCTGCTCTAAGCCAATGGGAGATATTTGAAATATGCTATGAATCTAATGTATTTACTCATTCATGTCCTACAGGATGTAAGACCCCCCCGAGGAAGACCTGCATGGGTCGAAATGCATCGGGGCTTCCCTCTGTGTACTACATGTATCTATACGTATGATCTTACTTCTATTGTCCATAACTTGTACAATATTGCTCATTCTTGTATACATGTATTTGGCTTTGTATATACCGGAGTTCATAAAAATACTTGGATTAACTAACTTTTAAATAAAATCATTTTACATAACTTATTTTGTTCTATACTTTTTGCTGCTAAAAAATCCCACGGGAAAAATATCCGTTCTGACAAATATATACAGCAGGCTTGCAATACAAAGTGTAACCAGAAACCTAATTAACATGGACTAGTTTACTAAATCATTTACCCAGACTAGGTGACTCAGAGACGTGACCTTTTAGGGTAGACTTCACGTCTCCTAGCTCACCGGCTATACAATACACATTATCATAAGTACAAACACAGGACATCTTCACACAATAGCAGGAGCTCCAGTAGGATCGGCTCGTCTCTTACATTGTACAGAGGCCAATGTGATCGGCTCTTTCAATTAACATGTTGAGTTCAGAATCGAACAAACCAAGAATAGTCTTTTTACATCTATCCTGGGAAATATTGTGGATAAATATTACTGTCCCATTTGAAGTAATCCAAGATATACTTTCTCAGTCACCCTGTGCAATCCTGGCACAGAGTGACTTAGACATAAGAGGTACATGGGGAGCGGAAACAAGGGTATCCCATACTTTTCAAGGGATTCTGGGATCCACGGGCCCTCCTGTCACAGGGAAACCCCCCCCCCCCCCATATAGATGGTATGGAGATGTATAATGGGGGACCCCCCCATGTAGATGGTATGGAGATGTTGGTACCACTTCTTCTTCTATCTTCTCCACCTAGAACATCGTCCTCTCCGGAGGCTCCACCATGTTCCGGGACTTTGGCCGTCGCCTGCAGAGAGATTTGAAGAGGACGGTTGATGCCAGATTGAAGCTGAGCGAGGAGCTGAGCGGAGGCCACCTTAAGGTGAGAAATCTCTCCCAGCCAATCACAGAAGTCTATCTGGATCTATCGGTGTTTCTCCAATTGTGATTGCTCAATGGGAAGAATTTGTTCTCTGTGTTGTATGAGGGGGAGGGGCTTGTTGCCCATTATACCTATAATGCTCCACTGCTGACATTGTCTCCTGTCTTTTCAGCCGAAGCCCATTGATGTTCAGGTGATCACTCACCACATGCAGAGATACGCCGTCTGGTTCGGTGGATCCATGTTGGCTTCCACGGTAAGTGTATGGCAGCTCCCCCCAGAGAAGGGTCATAGGGTCCTCCTGGAGGTGCATCCCAATTGTAAGTGCCCCTGAATACAACACCTTGTTGCTTGGTCACAGGTGCAACAGTCCCGTGTCTCGGCAGTGTTGCTCGGCTCGCGGCTCCTGCAGTCCCGTGTCTCGGCAGTGTTGCTCGTTCGCGGCTCCTGCAGTCCCGTGTCTCGGCAGTGTTGCTCGGTCGCGGCTCCTGCAGTCCCGTGTCTCGGCAGTGTTGCTCGGTCGCGGCTCCTGCAGTCCCGTGTCTCGGCAGTGTTGCTCGGTCGCGGCTCCTGCAGTCCCGTGTCTCGGCAGTGTTGCTCAGTCGCGGTTCCTGCAGTCCTGTGTCTCGGCAGTGTTGCTCGGTCGCGGCTCCTGCAGTCCCGTGTCTCAGCAGTGTTGCTCGTTTGCGGCTCCTGCAGTCCCGTGTCTCGGCAGTGTTGCTCGGTCGCAGCTCCTGCAGTCCCGTGTCTCGGCAGTGTTGCTCGGTCGCGGCTCCTGCAGTCCCATGTCTCGGCAGTGTTGCTCGGTCGCGGCTCCTGCAGTCCCATGTCTCGGCAGTGTTGCTCGGTCGCGGCTCCTGCAGTCCCGTGTCTCGGCAGTGTTGCTCGGTCGCGGCTCCTGCAGTCCCGTGTCTCGGCAGTGTTGCTCGGTCGCGGCTCCTGCAGTCCCATGTCTCGGCAGTGTTGCTCGGTCGCGGGTGCAGCAGTCCCGTGTCTCGGCAGTGTTGCTCGGTCGCGGGTGCAGCAGTCCCGTGTCTCGGCAGTGTTGCTCGGTCGCGGCTCCTGCAGTCCCGTGTCTCGGCAGTGTTGCTCGGTCGCGGGTGCAGCAGTCCCGTGTCTCGGCCATGTTGCTCGGCTCGGAGTGTGATCTCCACAGAAGGGAGGGAGGTAAAGTCGGGTTTAGGAAATGTTACGGAGGATGAAATGAGAACACAGACTGACCAGCTGCCTATTTTTCTTTCTTCCAGCCGGAGTTTTACCAAGTGTGCCACACCAAGAAAGATTACGAGGAGATCGGGCCGAGTATCTGCCGCCACAATCCCGTCTTCGGGGTCATGTCCTAAAGAATCGGGGGACTTCCTGCCGTAGTTTGGTCTCCTCTGACACCCATAAAAGAGAAGCGTTGGCTTTTATTGGTGTGCAGTCCTGCTATTGTCTGTATGTGAGTGGGGGGAGGGGCTATCAGGACATCCATGTTTCTGCAGCGTCCTGTGACAGGTCATAGGAACCTCTCGCTGGCTTTTCTATGTTTATATTGAGAGCAGTCCTTGGGATTCGGTCCTACGAGCCGCTTCTGGGAACCCGACAGCTTCTTGTGCTGTATTCTGCCTGCTTCCTCTTCTATGCTTGCACACACCGGGGGCCACATTGGCAGTTGTATGGATGATTTGATTAAAAGATTTCATTTCTGAACTAAAGTTGGTTTGTCAAGCCGAAAATTAATCCAATAAAGTCCACCATATCTTTTTTTACACGTCGCCTGTCTGCTCTTCTGTCTATATTCCCGTTCACTCCTCATTGGTGGATGTCATGTGATCAGTGTCAGCCCTGCCCGCTCCTCATTGGTGGATGTCATGTGATCAGTGTCAGCCCTGCCCGCTCCTCACTGGTGGATGTCATGTGATCAGTGTCGGCCCTGCCCGCTCCTCATTGGTGGATGTCATGTGATCAGTGTCAGCCCTGCTCACTCATCATTGGTGGATGTCATGTGATCAGTGTCAGCCCTGCCCGCTCCTCATTGGTGGATGTCATGTGATCAGTGTCAGCCCTGCCCGCTCCTCATTGGTGGATGTCATGTGATCAGTGTCAGCCCTGCTCACTCATCATTGGTGGATGTCATGTGATCAGTATCAGCCCTGCTCACTCATTGGTGGATTTCACATTATCAGTGTCAGCCCTGCCCGCTCCTCATTGGTGGATGTCATGTGATCAGTGTCAGCCCTGCCCGCTCCTTATTGGTGGATGTCGCGTGATCAGTGTCACCCTTACCTGGTTTGGACACGTGCTGTGTACTACAATGACTCCATTCTGTGTCTAAATGGAATGACGGCTGTATGCAGGTTTGTCAATGTCACCCTGTACCAAATGTTCAGTTATTAGTGGGGTACCCCAAGTGTCAGTGTTGGGACCCCTATTTATAAATGATTGGGGGGGAGTCGGGGATTTCTGTCTTTGCAGATGACACCAAGCTATGCAGGGGAATAACGTCCTTACAGGATGTCTCCAATTTACAAGCCGACCTCAATGTTCTGTCTAATTGGGCGACTATGTGGCAGATGAGGTTTAATGTTGATAAATGTAAAGTTCTGCACTTGGGGGCTAATAATATAAATGCATCATACATACTAGTACAACTGGGGGATCAATAGTGGAGGGGGATCCGTTGTGGAGGATCTGGGGGGGGGGATCCGTAGTGGAGAAGGATCTGGGGGAATCCGTATTGGAGAAGGATCTGGGGGGGGGATCCGTGGCGGAGAAGGATCTGGGGGGGGGATCCGTGGCGGAGAAGGATCTGGGGGGGGATCCGTGGCGGAGAAGGATCTGGGGGGGATCCGTGGCGGAGAAGGATCTGGGGGGATCTGTAGTGGAGAAGGATCTGGGGGGATCTGTAGTGGAGAAGGATCTGGGGGGATCTGTAGTGAAGGATCTGGGGGGGGGTCCGTAGCGGAGAAGGATCTGGGGGGGGATCCGTAGCGGAGAAGGATCTGGGGGGGGATCCGTAGCGGAGAAGGATCTGGGGGGGATCCGTAGCGGAGAAGGATCTGGGGGGGGATCCGTAGCGGAGAAGGATCTGGGGGGGGGATCCGTAGCGGAGAAGGATCTGGGGGGGGATCCGTAGCGGAGAAGGATCTGGGGGGATCCGTAGCGGAGAAGGATCTGGGGGGGATCCGTAGCGGAGAAGGATCTGGGGGGGGGATCCGTAGTGAAGGATGGGGAGGGGGTCCGTAGTGAAGGATCTGGGGGGGATCCGTGGCGGAGAAGGATCTGGGGGGGATCCGTGGCGGAGAAGGATCTGGGGGGATCCGTAGCGGAGAAGGATCTGGGGGGATCCGTAGCGGAGAAGGATCTGGGGGGGATCCGTAGCGGAGAAGGATCTGGGGGGATCCGTAGCGGAGAAGGATCTGGGGGGATCCGTAGCGGAGAAGGATCTGGGGGGATCCGTAGCGGAGAAGGATCTGGGGGATCCGTAGCGGAGAAGGATCTGGGGGATCCGTAGCGGAGAAGGATCTGGGGGATCCGTAGCGGAGAAGGATCTGGGGGATCCGTAGCGGAGAAGGATCTGGGGGATCCGTAGCGGAGAAGGATCTGGGGGATCCGTAGCGGAGAAGGATCTGGGGGATCCGTAGCGGAGAAGGATCTGGGGGATCCGTAGTGAAGGATCTGGGGGATCCGTAGTGGAGAAGGATCTGGGGGGATCCGTAGTGAAGGATCTGGGGGGATCCGTAGTGAAGGATCTGGGGGATCCGTAGTGAAGGATCTGGGGGGATCCGTAGTGGAGAAGGATCTGGGGGGATCCGTAGTGGAGAAGGATCTGGGGGGATCCGTAGTGGAGAAGGATCTGGGGGGGGGTCCGTAGTGAAGGATCTGGGGGGGGTCCGTAGTGGAGAAGGATCTGGGGGGGTCCGTAGTGGAGAAGGATCTAGGGGGTCCGTAGCGGAGAAGGATCTGAGGGGATCCGTAGCGGAGAAGGATCTGGGGGGATCCGTAGCGGAGAAGGATCTGGGGGGATCCGTAGCGGAGAAGGATCTGGGGGGGGGGTCCGTAGCGGAGAAGGATCTGGGGGGGGGGGTCCGTAGTGAAGGATCTGGGGGGGTCCATAGTGGAGAAGGATCTAGGGGGTCCGTAGCGGAGAAGGATCTGAGGGGATCCGTAGCGGAGAAGGATCTGAGGGGATCCGTAGCGGAGAAGGATCTGGGGGGGATCCGTATTGGAGAAGGATCTGGGGGGATCTGTAGTGAAGGATCTGGGGGGATCTGTAGTGGAGAAGGATCTGGGGGGATCCGTAGTGGAGAAGGATCTGGGGGGATCCGTGGAGAAGTATCTGGGGGGGTCCGTAGTGGAGAAGGATCTGGGGGGGTCCGTAGTGGAGAAGGATCTGGGGGGGTCCGTAGTGGAGAAGGATCTGGGGGGGATCTGTAGTGGAGAAGGATCTGGGGGGATCCGTAGTGAAGGATCTGGGGGGATCCGTAGTGAAGGATCTGGGGGGATCCGTAGTGAAGGATCTGGGGGGGATCCGTATTGGAGAAGGATCTGGGGGGATCTGTAGTGAAGGATCTGGGGGGATCTGTAGTGAAGGATCTGGGGGGATCTGTAGTGAAGGATCTGGGGGGATCTGTAGTGAAGGATCTGGGGGGATCTGTAGTGAAGGATCTGGGGGGATCTGTAGTGAAGGATCTGGGGGGATCTGTAGTGAAGGATCTGGGGGGATCTGTAGTGAAGGATCTGGGGGGATCTGTAGTGAAGGATCTGGGGGGATCCGTAGCGGAGAAGGATCTGGGGGGGATCCGTAGCGGAGAAGGATCTGGGGGATCCGTAGCGGAGAAGGATCTGGGGGATCCGTAGTGGAGAAGGATCTGGGGGATCCGTAGTGGAGAAGGATCTGGGGGGATCCGTAGTGGAGAAGGATCTGGGGGGATCCGTAGTGGAGAAGGATCTGGGGGGATCCGTAGTGGAGAAGGATCTGGGGGGATCCGTAGTGAAGGATCTGGGGGGATCCGTAGTGAAGGATCTGGGGGGATCCGTAGTGAAGGATCTGGGGGGATCCGTAGTGGAGAAGGATCTGGGGGGGATCCGTAGTGGAGAAGGATCTGGGGGGGATCCGTAGTGGAGAAGGATCTGGGGGGGGGTCCGTAGTGAAGGATCTGGGGGGGGGTCCGTAGTGGAGAAGGATCTAGGGGGTCCGTAGCGGAGAAGGATCTGAGGGGATCCGTAGTGGAGAAGGATCTGGGGGGGATCCGTAGTGAAGGATCTGGGGGGATCCGTAGTGAAGGATCTGGGGGGATCCGTAGTGAAGGATCTGGGGGGATCCGTAGTGGAGAAGGATCTGGGGGGTCCGTAGCGGAGAAGGATCTAGGGGGTCCGTAGCGGAGAAGGATCTGAGGGGATCCGTAGCGGAGAAGGATCTGGGGGGGGATCCGTATTGGAGAAGGATCTGGGGGGATCTGTAGTGAAGGATCTGGGGGGATCTGTAGTGGAGAAGGATCTGGGGGGATCCGTAGTGGAGAAGGATCTGGGGGGATCCGTAGTGGAGAAGGATCTGGGGGGATCCGTGGAGAAGTATCTGGGGGGGTCCGTAGTGGAGAAGGATCTGGGGGGGGTCCGTAGTGGAGAAGGATCTGGGGGGGATCTGTAGTGGAGAAGGATCTGGGGGGATCCGTAGTGAAGGATCTGGGGGGATCCGTAGTGGAGAAGGATCTGGGGGGGATCCGTAGTGGAGAAGGATCTGGGGGGGATCCGTATTGGAGAAGGATCTGGGGGGATCTGTAGTGAAGGATCTGGGGGGATCTGTAGTGAAGGATCTGGGGGGATCTGTAGTGAAGGATCTGGGGGGATCTGTAGTGAAGGATCTGGGGGGATCTGTAGTGAAGGATCTGGGGGGATCTGTAGTGAAGGATCTGGGGGGATCTGTAGTGAAGGATCTGGGGGGATCTGTAGTGAAGGATCTGGGGGGATCCGTAGTGGAGAAGGATCTGGGGGGATCCGTAGTGGAGAAGGATCTGGGGGGATCCGTAGTGGAGAAGGATCTGGGGGGATCCGTAGTGGAGAAGGATCTGGGGGGATCAGTGGAGAAGGATCTGGGGGGATCAGTGGAGAAGGATCTGGGGGGGGTCCGTAGTGGAGAAGGATCTGGGGGGGATCTGTAGTGAAGGATCTGGGGGGATCCGTAGTGAAGGATCTGGGGGGATCCGTAGTGAAGGATCTGGGGGGATCCGTAGTGAAGGATCTGGGGGGATCCGTAGTGGAGAAGGATCTGGGGGGATCCGTAGTGGAGAAGGATCTGGGGGGGATCCGTAGTGAAGGATCTGGGGGGATCCGTAGTGAAGGATCTGGGGGGATCCGTAGTGGAGAAGGATCTGGGGGGATCTGTAGTGGAGAAGGATCTGGGGGGATCCGTAGTGAAGGATCTGGGGGGATCCGTAGTGAAGGATCTGGGGGATCCGTAGTGGAGAAGGATCTGGGGGGATCCGTGGAGAAGGATCTGGGGGGATCCGTGGAGAAGGATCTGGGGGGATCCGTGGAGAAGGATCTGGGGGGGATCTGTAGTGGAGAAGGATCTGGGGGGGATCTGTAGTGGAGAAGGATCTGGGGGGGATCTGTAGTGGAGAAGTGGGGGGGATCTGTAGTGGAGAAGGATCTGGGGGGGATCTGTAGTGGAGAAGGATCGGGGGGGATCCGTAGTGGAGAAGGATCTGGGGGTTTTGGTAGATCATAAGCTCAATAATAACATGCAATGCCAAGCTGCGGTCTCCAAAGCGAGGAAAGTCCTTTCTTGTATAAGAGAGGTATGGTCTCCAGAGAGAGAGATATCATTTTGCCCCTGTTCAAATCATTAGTAAGACCTCATCTGGAATATGCAGTTCAGTTTTGGGCCCCAGTTCTCAGAAAGGATATCAGGGAACTGGAGAAAGTGCAGAGAAGGGCAACCAAACTGATAAGAGGCATGGAGGAGCTCAGCTATGAGGAGAGATTAGAGGAACTGAA